>VZRR01006438.1:9373-20649 GCA_013398015.1 Oreocharis arfaki | reverse complement strand
ATATCCCTCACTCATGGAAAACCATCTCCACGCTCAAACCAGCTCAGCAAAAACCACAGGATGGTTTGGGATGGAAGGAACCTCACAAATCATCTCAGTTCCACCCCCGTGCTGCGGGACACCTTCCAGGAAATCGATGGGTAGGAGAACTGGCTCCTCTTTCCCACATTTTAGGCTTCAAAGGCCGAAGGAGCTGCTCACCTGCTCTAGCAGAGGCAGGCAGGAGAGGACCACCCATCCACCCATCCCCTGCCCTGCATCGGGCACCCACTGGGGTTGCGAAGCCTCCATCCACTCAGCGCAGCTTCCCCAGCCAGAACCAGGAGCAGCTTCCAAATCCCAGCCCTAAATCCTGCACCAGGTGCCTCTGCTGGAGCCATGCTGCTTCCAGGATGTGCTGGTTCCTCTCCACCAGCCTCTGGCAGGAGCTACCAGGACATCTGGAAGTGTTCCAGGCCAGGTTGGACGGGGCTTGGAGCAACCTGGGATAGTGGAAGGTGTCCCTGCCGATGGCAGAGGGGTGGACTGGGCTTCAAGGTCACTTCCAACCTAAACCATTCCACGATTCCCTGATCTTGGCTTGCCCAAGGCTGGCTCTGTGGCACAGCACAGCATCCCATGGCACCGAAGGAGCTCAGGAAAACAGGGATTTCTTTCCCTAAAACATCAGCACTTGGTTTTCACGCAGGGCTCTGCTGATTTACACCTCCTGCCAAAAAGATCTTGTTCTTTCCCTCCAGCCAAGCTGGAGACCTGAATGCCTGGGAAGGTGATTAATTATCAGTTGAAAAGAAAAAGAAAACCCACAACCTGTGTTTTCCAGTGGTGTCTCAAACTGGGAAAACACTTTTGAGCATGGAAGGAGCATTTGGGTGTCTCCTTCCTCGAGCCAACACTGGAAAATCTCTCAGTGCCTCACTTTATTACAATTCACACGAATCCAAAGGTGCCTTTCCCAGGCGAGCCCTTGGACATTCGGGGACCTGCCAGATCAGGTAAATCCTGGATAAGATCCTTTCCTGGACAGGGATAGTGGTTCAGGACTCAGCTCTCTTGTGGGTGTCCGGATAACTCAGCTTTTTGGACTCCCATTTTTCAGGAGAATGTGAAACTTTGATCCTCAAGCTGGGTAACCGCGGTTTTTTTCACTCTCAGGAAAACATTTTTTACTCTGAAGGGAATTTCCCACTCAACTCCACCAGCTTGAAACCAGAGTGGGGGAAATAACCCTGCAGATTTGGAAGGTTTGGGTACAGTATTGAACTTTGAGCGCGTTGTGCCCCGGAGTTTTGGGTCAGCCCATTGCAGAGGGATGAGCCAAGCACAGGGATGGAGCGGGATGCTCTGGGAAATGAGGGCACTGCAGGTTCAGAGCTTGAGGCCAGGCATGAAGCTGAAACACAGAACACAACAGCCACTTCAGCCTAAAATAGGGAAGAGATTAAACGCTGTGCTCGCAGCTGCACGGCGAGTGGTGCCAGCATTTGAAATCTGGGAATAATTGGCCCAGGTTTCCAGAATCATTTTTACTGAATGAGTGGGGTGGGGAGGAGAAGGAGAGAGATTGAGGCTGAGAGATTGCTGTTCGAAATGCGAATCAGCAGGCTTTGAACATCTGGGTGTCCTGGAGGATGCTCCTGGCCTGCCCTGCTCTGCCCCCAGTGCTTCCAGACACGGCAGGAACTGGACACCTGTGGCCATCCAGGATGATGCCACAGAAACCAAGGATGCACCTGATAAAGCTTTAAAAAATGTAATAATTCTCAACTTTCCGATGGCTCCTCAGGTGGGCACTTTGGTGGGAAAAGCACCTAAATCAGGCAAAGTGCAAAAACACGGGGAACAGGAGGCCGGAGCTTCCAGCGGAGACCTGGTTCCCAAAAAGGGGTTAAGCTGTCCCAGAGTGCTGCTTCCTGCCTCAAGTCAGGAGTGGAAATGGGTGGCAGAGCCACTGAGCCACTCTGGGAGAGATCAAAGGACCGAGGCAGGTCTGGAAGTGGATGCCAGAATTCCTGGACGTGTTTGGATCAGGCGTGGAGTGCCGCGAGTTATCCGCGAGGGTGGAGCTGAGGCAGGACATCCTCTCAGCCCGTTGGGGGCTGGTGGAAGCAGGGGCTTCACACTAGGTTAGCAGGGAAAAAGGTCATGGATTGAGAAATATCGAAGAAATACTCATTTTTTTCCTCCTCCAGGAAGCACTGCTTGCTCGTTCTTGACAGATTTGCTGAGAATGAAACTGTTTTCCAGGAAAGATTTTTAAAGAGGGGTTCTGGATGCCTGGCATTTAATGCTTCCGAATTGCTGAGCTGTTCCATTTTTAATTTCAAAAAGAATTATTCCCAGTGTCTCTAGAATGTGAGATAATTGTATTTTTACTGGGGATGATGTTAAAAAAACATTAGATGAAACAAGAGAATTGATCTGAAAGAGGCTTTTTTCCTCCTGCAGATTTCAGCTGGTGCTTTGGGTCAAATTTTAATTCAACTCGACATTGACACCACATCAGAATAGGATTTTTTTTTTTTTGCTGTTGTTTACCCCTTTGTTCTCAAAAACAGCATCAGAAGGTTGGAAGGCTGTTTCCTGCCCAGTCTTCTCTGAGGCCCAGCCATCATTTCTATCAGGGCCTCCCATAAATCCCCGAATCTGACGCTAATCTTTAAACTTTTTCACAGATTAGCATTTATGAACCCTCAGCAAAGAGCCCCTGGGCTTGGGCAGGAACAATTCAGCCTGGGGGCTGAACACCCTGTTGAGTTGCATCTTGTGGTACCTTTTCCATCACTTTGGTTGGGCTTTTGGAGAACATCTCAATTTGATTTGGCTTGGGAACCCCTCACACGCACGAGTTCTGCAGGGACATCTGGTTTGGTGCACATCGAGTTCCTCGGTAGCTTTGCAAGAAATCTCTGGCAAATGAACCCCAGAGCTTTCCTCTCCTTGGTCTGGAACACGAGAGTAGAGTTTCAAGACTGAAATCTTGGGCAGAGAAATCTGACTCGAACTCATCCGCCTGGCTTTGGCCCCAAGCTGGCCCAGAGTCCATTTCGTCTCATTGGCGTGTCCTTGAACTGGTATTTCTCCCAGAAGCAATCCCTCTGCTAGGCAGAGTGCTGAGGGGAAATTCGATTCAATATCATCACGGATTTTGTCAGCACATCTGGCAAGGAACAGGCGTTTTTATAGATTCCCGCTTGGGAGTCCATGTTTGGCCACCGGGAGAGTTTTCTGATTCTTCTGATTCCTTGATGGAGCAAGACAACTTTGTCTTGAAGCTCTGGAAGGTGGTGGGAGACACATCTCCTCCCCAGGGTGGCACGGGAGCTCCCTGGGAAGCGTGAGGGTTGTGTTGGATGCGTGGTGCTTCTCCTTGGCCACAATAAATGTTGCTGCCCTGGGTGGAAAAGCTGCTGCTGTGGGATTTGGGAAGAGGGAAGCACTTTGGCACAGCTGTGGGGTGTAAAGGAGATGATGCAGTGTGGGATGGACTGTCATTTAGTAGAAACCTGCGTCCCTGAGAAGAGCCAGGGTAACGCTTCCCAAAATTAAGTGGGTTTTCACCCCCAAATGAAGACGCTGCTCCCTAGCCAGGAGCTGCCTCCGTCCCTCTGCTCCGTGTCAACAAACAGATCTCAGGAACGGATGAGGAGACCCCACTGAAACAAGAAAATCCTTCAGCAGGGCCCAGGCGAGTTCCCTGTCGACTGGAGGCCAACACATCCCAAATTTATCTCGGATGATCATTGCAGTGCTCAGCAGGTGGAAACGGGCCCAGCCAAGGCACAGCGTGGAGCAGCGTGCTCGGAACGGCGACACGTGCCCTGCTTTAAAGCTCCCCGTGTTCGGGCAGGTTGGGACTGAAAACAAGCTGATATATCCCACTCAGGAGCAAGAAAAATGAGGCATAAAAAAAATCCAGCTGAAGGTGTCCCTGCTGGTGGCTTCGTGAACTTCGTAGGCCGCTTCCAACCCAAACCGGCCCGCGGTGGAAAAAGAGTTGGTGCGTCTCTTTCCAGGCTTGGAAATTCAGCGTAAAGCTTTAAAAGCAATGTGTTAAAAGCTGCTGCTCGGGGAGGGAATGGATTCAGCACGTGCACAGCTCACTCCCCACATCCATGAGCTCATCCAGCTCCGGACAAACGGCACCAGGAGACACGGGCCGAGCCAGGCTGAGGGGACGGAGTGGAAAAGCAAGAGAGGGGAATGAGGAGGGGGATATGAGGTCATCTGCCCTGACAAAGTGTCAGGTACTCACATCAGAGCAGGGAACAGTGCCGTCAGCTTTAAGGAACGAGCTTCCAGCAGGGAACTAGGCTTGTTCTCCCAGTTACGGCATTGGAACAGCAGCATCTGGCCTGGAGCCTTCCAGGGACCAAATCCTTCTCTGCTGCAACCCCAAGGCTGCACCAGGAGTGAATCTGCTTGTGAGAAGCTAAGGCAATGACAGGGGCTAAAAAATTTGGTGTCCTGCTTGGAAAATAACTCCAAATCCCAAGTTTTTCTGCAGAGCAGGCCGTGCAACCGAGCAGCAGAGACCATCACGCCTTTAAATGCTTCCCCGTACACCAGTGCTGTGCATGATAAACAAGGGGTTTGTTTGGCTTTGTTGTGGTTTGGGGTGTTTTTTTTTTTTCCATAATTAGGAAAACCCGAAGCTGAGGTTTCCTTTCCCTTTTCCGATTTTTTTCCTCAGCAGCCAAGCCACAAGGTCAGGGCAGAGGCACTCATTAGGCAGGTGAGGCTGGGAGAACATCCACACGGTTTAACAACTCCTCGCTTAAAGTCCAATAAAACTCGAGGGGAAGGGGAAGGGAAAATACTCCTTTTTTTAAAGGCACATGGCAAGTCTCAGCAGCTGCCTCTCACTGAGCTTGTTTCCAATTACTGCGAGGTGTCCAGAAGCTACGGAAAAGCAGCAATGATCTCCTGTGAGAGCTGCCATTATCCATGGAGCAGCGTTTTGCCGGGTACAGAGGAATTACAGCACAGGAAAAGCACCCCTGGACCACACCAGCACCCAGTGCCGCCCATCCCTTCTCCAGTTCACCTGGAAGCACAGCACGGGTGGATGGAGCATCCAGCTCCCGGGAAGGGTCTGGATTTGCCCAGGGCAAGAGGGATTACTCCCAGGGCTGCCTGCCTGACCCCTCAGCACCAGCTACTGTGCCGAGATGCTGCCTGAATGCTGACATTTTAACAGCACGGTCCCTTCCCGGCACACGATCCGGCGTGAGGGAATAACAGGATGTATTAATGTCATTTCAGATAACAATATTCCTCTCAGAGCGGGCTTTCTGGCACCACGTGTCCCCCTGCGAGAGAACTCTATCCCTATCGCTCCAGCCCCGGCCCCGAGCTTGAAAGGAATCCATTTGGGGTCATTAAAATGACTTGTGAAATGTGGGATAGTTAGCAAGTAATTAGGACCACATTTCATCCCTCTGCCTGCCCGGAGCTCTGCACCGTGCTCTCAGTTCACCTTCAGCTTTGCCTTTCGCACACCAACACCAGCACCATTTTTTTTGGGTTGTTTTTTGGGATCATTCTTCCCCTCCGTTCCCCTTCCCCTCCTTCCTCAGCTGGTGTTTGTCACCTGCAGCATCTATTTTATGTGGGAACAAAAACGAAAGGAGCTGGGTTTGAAGAGGCACCAGGGAAGGTTTCCCCGTTTTCCATCCCCTGTGCAGTGGTGGTGCCTCTCTGCCCCCACCACCTGTGGGATTGTCCAGGACTCATTTCTTGGCAAGTCCTGATGATACACAGGAGAGCTGTATGGCTGTCCACGAGCTGGGAATCACCACAGGGTTTGGAAAACACAGCTGGTTCTGTGATGTTGCTGCAACCCACCCTGGGCTGCACTCCCAAGCCCTCTGCTCCAGGCTGTGTGGGAAAACACAGCCTGGTGGACACCATTGGGATGGGGATCCCAGTGCCACCATGCTTGGAAAGGAAAGAACATCCCTCCTCACCACTTCGGTCCCCCAGAGGGAGGGTCCTGGGCTGGAGCTCCCACCCAGAGTTACTCTCACCCCTCACATGTTAAAGGGAGTTCTCCCTCCCTTTTTATACTCATGGATCTGCTCTTCCAGGCCCAGACGACCACAGGCAGCAGGAGCCAGCATTTCTGCTCTGGAGGTGAGCCCATGGGTGTTAGTGATGCCTCTGGAAGGTGGACATGGTGAACATGGACATGCAGTGGCCTCACAGACCCTGGTACAGGTCCTTGCCCCTGGACATTCCTCAGGGATCATCCTAAGGGCTGAAAAAGGCCCTACTGCTCAGTCCTGTGCTTCCTGAGGAAGGCAACAGCTCTGAGCCTTGTCCGTGCCTTCCCATAGTGCCCCCTGCAACTCTGGAGCCAACCTCGTCATCCAGACCCTGCCATGGATGCCGTTCCTCCATCTCATCTTTCCTCTGGCTCTTGGGCCCACAAGAAATCCCTCGAGAAATCCCTCGAGAAATCCCTCAAGAAATCCCTCAAGAAATCCCTCAAGAAATCTTGTTGGTCCTTGAGACTGGGTCCACAAGAAATCCCGCAAGAAATCTGGAGGATCTTTGAGGTGGGTCCACACGAATCCCTCAAGGAATCTTGTGGGTCCTTGAGACTGGGTCCACAAGAATCCCTCAAGGAATCTTGTGGGTCCTTGAGACTGGGTCCACAAGAATCCCTCAAGAAATCTTGAGGATCCTTGAGATAAGTCCACAAGAAATCCATCAAGAAATTTTGTGGATCCTTGAGGTGGGTTCCTGAGGCTTTTGTGACTCCGTCTTTCCCTCAGCTCAACACAAACCCGCACTGAGGACTTTCATCCCTGTCTTTCCTATCCTTACCTCTGGAATACCCTCTGAGCCCTCACACAGACCAGTTTCTGGGCAGAGAACTCTGAGGGATGTGCTCCTCTCCACCCTTCCCTTTCTCCCTCCTGCCCTTGAAGCATCGATTCCTTATGGAGACCAGATGAGGACACCAAGTCCCAGGAGCACCTGGCTGAAGCCACGGAGCAATCAGCTGGGAATGAGTCATGCTAGCAGCCCAATCCCAGGAATCCCAGCCAGATCCCTCTGCACAGGACAGAAATAGATTGTAATTGACAGATGACAGGCTCTGGCCAAGTCCCGGTGCTCCAGAGAGGGGATGCAGGGATAAGGGTTATTATTATCCCTGCTCTTTTTTATTTGGGAAGCACTCCTGTTGCCTCGAGGGCTCTCGGGATTGCCAGCAAGAGCCTTCCTGTCCTTAGCACACGGGATTTCTGGGATCCAAGGGCGTGACTGGAGATGAGCTGTGAGCTATGGGATGGATGTGCCAACAACCTCTGGCAGGAAGGAGGGGACTGGACCAGCACTTCATCCCAGCCGGAGACAGCCCGAGGCCAAGGAATTGCCACGCCAAGGAGCGGCTGCGAGGTGAGAGCCGGACAAAGCGGCGGAAACTGGGGTGAAACATCCCACCAAGGGTAAATTTTGGGAATATCTGGAGCGTCGGGCCAGGTACGTGCACCTGGAGCCTCCCTGGAAGGCAGGGAAAGCTTTTCCCAGGCTGCAGGAACGTGAGATGCTGGGGAGGGATGGGGAGGTCCTGTGACCTTCTGCTCTGAGGTCACCAGGCACGGGGAGCTGGGTGCTGCCCTCTAAATCCCTGCTCCTGCAGAAACCTCAGCTTCCCGCTGCTGAAAACATGGAAAATATGACCCCGGCGCAACCTAAAAATGAACAGCGCCGAAGATATTTTTAGGAATCTCATAATCTGGGTTTTCACCCAAGTCTTGGGTTTGGAGAGACTCTCCATGGGGAGGAGGACAGATAAGGGTCGTTCCCAGCTCCTGGGGTGAGCCCTGGTATCTCCTGGCTCCTCAGCAGTGGTGGTGACATGTCTAGACACTCTGGGAAGCATTCAATCAGGACAAGGAGGAATGGGTCCCGCTGTTAGGAACAATGCAAGAGGAACAAAACAGCCCCGTTTTATTCCCTGCAGCTGTCTTTCAAAAGGACTATTAGGTCACCGAAAGTTTTAGCTACAGCGAAAAATAACTCCACAAAAAAAAAAAAAAAAAAAAAAACCCAAAAAACCCGAACAAAAAAAAAAAAAAATTGGAAATGGAGCTGTATCTATTTTTGGGAAATTGCTTTTTTTATTTTAATAGGTTTCCCTTTCAACTCTCTTCCAGCTGAATTTTTTTTTTCCCCTTCTTTGAGCTCTGCGATTATTAATGGCTGTAGCACTAATGTGCCTGGAAAAAAGCTCATTGGAGACCATGTTTTTTGGATAATAAAATATCTGAAAGATATTTTTCTTTTCTTCAGCCAACAATCACCCGGCTTTTCCCAAGCGGGCACGATTCCATGCCACAGCATCGGATCCGTGGGACCCCATCTTGGCTTTGAAGATAGTGTTGCAATGGGGTCGTTGCTTCTGCCGTGGAGCATTCCCAACATCCATGTCTGGTCCTGGAGGACTCAATTCCACCCGTTGGCCTATTGAGGTTTTTCTAAGCAACCCCAATTAGACTCTTTTTCTTTTCTTCTCTTCTTTCTTTTGCAAGCGGGATCCAGGAGTTCTGGAAAGAGCCGTGGACAGACATGGATGTGGTTTGTCTGTGTTGTGGTGGCAGAGATTTCCTTTCTCTGGCCAGCTGGTTGTGCAAGAGCCCCGTGGGATTCCCAGCAAGGGCAGAGGTGGCAGCCAGGCTCTCCCAGCCGCGTCGACACCGCTCCCGGAGGGATGCGGAGGTGGTTCCGCGCAGTAGAGCTCCAACGAGAGAAGCCACAACCAACACGGGCTCAAACCACCAGGGCAGTGATGGAGCGGTTTATGAACACCCAAATTAGACAGGCCTCTGCTTTCCTGGGTTGTATTCCAGCCCAGCAGTGCCTGCCTGGAATATCCAGCTCTAGGGCGTGTGGAGCACGCTCCATTGCTCAGTGGGGGTGGTCCCTGTGCCTCCAAACAGAGAGATTCCACTTGAGCATGGTCAGTGTTATCCAATGGCACCGGCTTCATTTCCATCAAGGAAACCCAAACCATCCCAAGTTCCCATCCATGCTGGGACACACTCAGTGCTAGCAGTAGCCCAAAGGCTATGATTCCATGTTCCAATCCAATGATTCCCATTGTTACAGCTGTCAAGAGGAGATGCCTGGGAAAAGAGCTTAATAAACAGAGAGAGAATGAAGCAGAGCTCGTTTCCTGGCAGAGCTCGTGGCTTTTAGCAAACTCCCGCCTCGGAGCCAAATCCCAGAATGTCGTGGGTGGTGCTGTAACCTCTGCCAGGGCCTGCAGGCCTACCTGAGAGGCTCAGCCTTGTGCCAGGGGAAGAGGGGATGTGGATCTGCCAGGCTCAGCAGCTGTGGCCAGGCTGTGCCACTCAGGTGACCCCCTGGCCCTTCGGGGTGTGACAATGAGAACTCACACGTGCCCAAGAGCCTGCTGTGCCAGGAGCTGCTTTCAAGGCCCTGCTCAAGCTAAGGGAACCAGGAGTTTCCCTGTTTGGTCTCCAGCTCCGCCATTTGAAATTTATCATCTTCCCTTAACTCAAGAGAGCGAGAATTCCGTAGGGATTTTAATGCCAAACAGTGAAATAAAAGCTTTCTTCCCGAGGAAAAAGCAGAATTTTCAGCTGTAATAGGGCTGCTCCTGTTTAAAACGCTGAAAACATGGTGAGTGAGCAGAAACAGCAATATCAGAGTGTTTGGAGTGCTCTTCTCTTCCATAAATCTATTTAGCACCCCTGAGCTTCCTCTTGGAAGCAGACGGGAGAAGTCTGGGAGTCCTTTCCAAGGACAGGAAAGGGACAGAGCAGCAGTGGTTGGCAACCCCTTGACCTTTCTGATGATCCTTTCTCACTGTGGGCAAGTCCAAGGACAAGGTAATCCCCCCCAGCTCCACAGGGACACCAAATCCATGGCACTGAAATTTATGGAGACCAGGGACAGGTAGAGCTAGGGAATAAGTGCAGGATCATCTCCCGGTGGTTTCCCATAACAACTGTTTAACCAAGATTTCCCGTCTATCTCTCGTTTTGTCGTGACCCTGCTAAGTTCAGCCCTCCACTAAAAATAACCTCTGTCTTTTATTGCTGGGAAAGGATCCCAGCCTTCACAGAAACAGGGTTTCTAATCTTCACAGAGGCAGATGCTGGAACACCCCAAAAGCTCAGAAGCTGGCAGGCAAAATTAATGAGACTTTCCCACTTATTGTTAAAAAAAAAGTCTCCTGTGAGTTTATAGCAGTTGCAGATCCAGGGGCCCTTTTCACTCTCCAAATAAATTGCACTTTCCATGCTTTTGGGTTGGCTGTGCTGTGGTATGAACTTGGGGAACAGGAATTGATGAGATCTTGAGCAGATACATCCAAAAGAAGCGGGCAGAGACCCCAGCCCTGCTCCGTGCGCTCTGGTTTGGGTTGTTCCAAGCGCACGGATCTCCTGAGCTCCGTGTTAAAGCAAAGACGTGGAGCTGTGGCTTCATCCAGGGCAGCTCCTCATGAGCTCTGCAGCCTGCAGACATCATTAGCAGAGGGCAATTAGCATCCTGCTGCCCAGGGGAGGAGTGGAAGCCATCCAAGCCTTGGCAGCCAGTTCCTGGGATTCCTTATAGGAGCTCTGGCATGGCAAACCCTCAGCCAGAACATCCCTGGAGAGGCTCAGAAGCAGGCAGCCCTTTTCCAAAACTGGGGATGTGGGGAGGCCTTTCATCCATCGAGGTCTCCCCTTCCTCCCCTGGTGTGTTTCGCCAGGAAAAGGGAAAACAACCAAATTCCAGCTGGAGGGCAGGGACACGGTGCGACAGCCTGGGGTCTGTCCTCGGTTTTGCTGGGCAATTCCAGGAGAGAAATCCCGGCTGTTTCCCAGCTACTGAGGAAGGCTGGTGGTGACTGTTGCATGGGGCATGAGGCCAGACAGGCTGTGGGGTCAGAGGTCTTACAGAGCATTTCCTTGGGCTTCTGCTCCCAAGAGCAGCAGGACTGGAGTAACACCACCCTCTGGAAGAGTATTTTGGGAAGGGTCTTTTCCCTCAGACATTTAAGGGAGGAAGAGCCCAGAAGGAACCAGGAACAGAAAGGACCAGCCCAGAGCCATGTGAGGAGCGTGGGGCAAGGCCAAGGGCAGAGCCAGACCTCATCCCGGGTATTTAACTCCAAACCCATCCTTCCACTCCTCCTCATTCCAGCTCCTGGAACTGCCAGGTGTGCTGCCTGCTCCAGCTGGCATTCGGAGCAAAACTCTGCTCCCTGTAGCATGAATTAATTCTTCCTTCCTTCCTTCCTTCCTTCCTTC
>VZRR01006436.1:22882-81031 GCA_013398015.1 Oreocharis arfaki | reverse complement strand
CCGGCTCCCACAGCCCCCACGCCTGCAGATCCTGCTCCCACATCCCCCACTCCCACAGATCCTGCTCCCACAGCCCCTCCTGCACAGTGCTGGACATTTCTGACCCGGTGCTTTTTGTGTGATTCTGCCCTGTCAGGGCAGTAGCACCTCCACACCTTCCCCAACAGATCCAGGCCAGGAACCTCCCTGAATGTATCCGACATGGATCCAGGCACATGATCAGCGCGGGGTAAACAAGCTGGGGCAGGGCTGTTTAATGCTAATATGTGGCTACAGGGAGGGGAAACCCATCTTTCCAGCTATTCCACACCCCCCTTCCCCAGCTTTAAACCATTAGCATGGATCTCCACGTGCAGGATGGAGGGCACCATTCTGCCAAACAAGTTCGGGTTTGGCCAGTGCCACTTCTCTGGGGTTCCTAAGCTGGTGCTCTTCCTTCTCTGCCCATCAAACTCACCATCATAATGGGGATGTTGGAACAAATTCCTGGCTGATGAGTCAGGAAAGTGGCCCTTGAACGGGCTGGGAACATCATCCACCACTTTCTAGGTCACCAGGGTGGTGATCCACAGTTGCCCTGCAAGGACTATCAGTTAAGCCCTGCCAGGTGGGCAGGTGTCCCACCGAACACCCAGGCTGTCACCCATGCATCTGCCTGATGTCAAAAGATGTGCCAAAATTTAGTGGGACACGAATTTAGCAGCACTGGCAACACAGCACCGAGCACAGCATGAGCCAGGCAGACACAAAGAGAAACTGTTGGGGACAAGCCTTCTCCCAGTGGGAATACCCAGGTTCTGTCACCTGGAGGACACCAAGGACTCCAAATTTTGACATGTGTTGGGCACTCAAGGGCCACGCGTGTCCCCCCATGCTCACCCCCTGTGCTCAGGCCGGGCAGTGGAGCCAAACGAATCCCCAGCTGAGAGACAAGACGATAGCACCCCCAGCTCACACTAATAGTGTATTTATTGGAATATCTCACATGCAGGAACCAAGGAGATGATTTCTGGAGCAAGTTAAACAATGGCAGATTAATACAGTTGCCTTGTCCTTAACGGAAACACTTTCTACTTGAATACAGTGATGTTTTAGTGTTGGGTTTCTCTGCTTTTTGTGTATTTTGTTTCTCTTTAACATAGTCGATCTCTTTAAACAGTTATGTCCCCTTTCTCCCCCTACCCCATTCCCAAACAAAAAAATATCCAGTATCTTCAGTAAATAAATATTATCCACTTTTTATCTGGAAAGCCTACAGCTGTAATATACAGAGAAGCTATTACACAGGTTATGTTTGTAGGGTTAACAACAGCTCATAGGAACATGTAGGGAATGAGGAGCTCGTACTCATAAAAACACGGAGCAGGGTGGGAATTTTTGGAGTAGTGGGTTTGCCACGGGCTAAAGAGAGCCAGCACCAGAGCTCGGCGTTGCTCAAGGCCAGCTGGCTCTTGGTGATACACAGCCTCACGTCTCTCCAGGTGAGGAAGAGGTGTGGGGAACCTGGGGCTGGAGCAGGCAGGCACAGCCTGCTCCGGAGGCTGTGGTTTGGGATGGACGGGTGGAAGGTGCTGTGTGGGCACCTCGTCTCCTTGGCTGGTGGGAGCCCACAGCAGCAGAAGGGTTACCTCCAACACAGCTCTAAATCCACTCACTGCTTCATTATTTCCATAAAAATAACTGTTCTGAGCTGGTTTTTTCCAGGGGAGGCTCCGCAAGGCTTGTGGTCAGCCCTGAGGAGGTAAACAATGACGGAGCTGGATGGGGATGGACGGGGATGGAGATAGCACAAGCAGTTCCCACTCCAGGGCTCCCAGCAGCCGCAGGAGACTCAACAACTCATCGGATGAAACAGTGTTGGAAATCCGTCTTGTTTGCTCTCCTGGGCTGCACATCCTGTCCCTGTGGGTGAAATCAAGAGAGCAGGGAACAGAGGAGCAGGGACAGGCTGTGCTGGCCGGGGTGCAGAGCTCTCGCACAGAGGGACCATCACCCCTGCCCTGGGCCTGAAACCACGGCCCGGATCTGTTCTTCCACCACTGGAGGGAAACATCTCGCCACCACAGCCAGCTCCCAGTCCTCCATTTCAAAGTGGAAACAGCCAATGTATCCCACCAAAAAACGCTCAATGAAGTCAAACAAACAGAAATCCTCACTAAAAATCCTTCAGCTTGGAGGTGCAAGACCAGCCCTGGGGATGGCAGAGCTGGTTTGATCAGCACATTCCAGAGATGGAGGCTGTGATAATCAGAGGGGAAAAGGTATGTTGGAGGCTACGTGAGGGTCCCAGTATGGACCAGTCTCAGCATTTACGCTGTTCCCTTTAAGAGACACCGTGCTACGTTTTTATGAGCAGTTCTCCTATGAGCCTTGCCTACATCCTAAACACCCTAAATGTCTGTACAGCACATTGTTATCTATTACACCTGCCGAAGATGCAGCTGAAATCTACACAGAACAATTAAAAAAAACCAAAACCCAAAGGACATATTTTAAATAGAAACCATTGATTCCTTACATCTCAGCACATGAAGAGTTAACAGAAGAGGTTAAAAAACACACCGGAAAGAAAATATATAGACAAAATAAATATTTTAACCTAGAACAGGGCGCAATTAGAACTTACAAAGGACCCCAAGAATAATTTAGTGTCATTGAGTGTCAAGCTGTGATTCCTAATATGCCTAGAAAGCGCTGGGATGTTATTTCTTATGGAAAGTGGATCAGGCTGCAGCTCCATCCCTGTTCTCGCAAGCGTCAGAGCCACGCAAGTCCTCTGCCCACTTGCACAGAGGAAGCACTTAAGAGTGAAAGCAGAGGAAGGATAAATCGAGGAGTTGGTCTCCTGAAGTGCAAAACCCCTTCCCTTTCCCTCAAACAGTTCCCACCGCTCCAGTTTTCTGCAGACCACAAGAGGACAGGGAAGATGAGAGATCCTGATACAGGACATTTGGGAAGCTCTAGCGTAGCTCTTGTATTTGTTAAAGAAGGTTTGGGCTAAACCACCTGTTCTGCCACACTCTGTTCCCTTTGGTGCTTCCAGCCCTGAGAGCCAAGTGTGGATTTGGGCTCCAGATCCATCCCGGGTCTTTCCAAAGTACATTTCCTCCCAAGGAAGGCATCTCCTGGGAGCTGCCCTACATCCAGCAAAGCCACCACTTGTGCTGGCGGCACCTGCCACCACCTGCAAGCAGTGACACTGCTTTCCAGAGGATAATGCAGAGTGTCAGGGTTGCCTGGGGCTGCACACACCAAAAGAGCCCCCTGAGCTCTGCCAACGCAAGCTCTGTATTTTCCCCCCAGCTCCAGCCTTCTCATTCCATCTCTTTTCCCCCCAGCTGGAGAGAGCAATCACTGACAGACAGCTCTGCAGAACCTTCCTCCAGAAAGTGACCAGATTCTCCCTAAAACAACACCTTGGAGGTACCAGGACAGGTTTAGTGTGACAGAAAGAAGCATTAAAAGCACACTCCCCCAGCACCTTTTGGCTGAGGGGTGGGGGATGAAGGGCCAGCACAGCTGCAGCAGTGGGACGCTGCGGGGGCTCGGTGACAGTGACATCCGTGCCACTCTGCACCATCTGACAGTGTCCCCATGCCTGAGCAATGCGATTATCTCCTCCGGCTTGGCAGGGAAGCTGGATTAACATGCTTAGAATCACCTGATGTGGCCATTTACAGGGTCAATGTGTTTCAAGGATTTAGAAGAGAAAATATACACTTAAAACACCCACGGAGCTTTCTGCATTGACAGGAATACCAGCAATTCATTCCGTGCTGGTGAGACTGCTCAGGCGATCACCAGACGCTGTCTGAAATCAAATCAGCGTTGCCACAGAAGTTTCCTCAGGTTTCAGGGAGCTGGTGGCCACATCTGACGTGTTGCAGCAAGCTGGCAGTGCCAATCCCTGAGCATTGGGCTCACCTTGTGTTGAGCGGTGAGTGCAGAGGGTGAGAGCAGGAGTGTGCAGTGCAGCCAAGGCAGACTGTCCTGGCACGTTCCATTAGCCACGGAGAAGACTGAATGGGAAAAAGCCTCTGCAGACCCACACAGAAGGGCTTCAACTGGAGAGGTGGCCAGCAAGTGGGGAGAGAAGCTTGATCCCCAAGTTATCTCCATCCTTAAACTGGTTTTTCCTGTCCATTTGTAAGCCGTGCTACAGGGAGCAGTGATGAAGTGTCACGTCAGCGCAGAGGGGTGGCAGGACAGCCCTGCCTGGGCCCAGCTACATATGGAGTGATCCTGGAAGAGGCTGCAGGCAGGGCAAGACGGAGGAGACGATGAGCAGGGAGGGCAGAGAGTGAAACCTGACCTGGGACAGCCTGGAAATTCTGCACCAAACGTTTCCCTTCAAAGATTAATGTGTCCGCTGTCAACGTCCATCAGTGCTGCAATCAGGCATTTGGTAACAGGCTTTGTGTGTCACAATGTCCCAAAGGGGGTGGTCCTCAGAGAGTGTGGTATGGGCTGATAAAATGCTGTGCTCAGATAAAAGCTTCTATCACTTGGCCTAGAACAACTTTCAAGAGAGCTCGACACACATCAGCATCCTGGGAAGCTCAGACATGTCAGGTCAGAAGGAGATTGCCTAAGCCAAGGAACACCCTGAGGAAGAGGGGCTGGAGCCTGCTGCCTGCACGGGTGTTTAGCTGATAAAGTGCCTCTCTGTCAGGATGGGAGATTCTCCTGCCATGCACTGCTCAGCTCTCTTTGATCCTGCCATCCTGCACCACTGGCTTCCTCCCAAGGAACACGCTGGGGGATGCGGCGACGGCTGGAGCTGCCTGCTTACCAGCTCTGCCTGTCAGCCCAGCAAGGCAGGCACACACGCTGGAATCCCTTCTGGCAGCCCCAGAGGAGCAGGAATCTTGGCCATGCCTCTGGCAAGCAAGGGAATATGCTTGTTTGCACAGAGACTGCAGCCCCGTAGGAGCTGGGAGTTAATGAAGGGCAGAGGGATCAAAGGACATTCCAAAAATTACAAATAGCACGGTCACAATCACTTCAACACATTCTCAGGCCTAAAACTAACAGGAAATTAGGAGTTTCACCTCCAGCACAGGCTGGCATGGCTAATCCCTCCATGGTAACCACCTCCCTCAGTGTTCCATACAAACCTCTGAGGTTTGCCTGTTTTCCTCATCCTTACCCCCAAGAACCAGCATGTCTATCCTACCAGGCATGGCAGGGAATCCAGGAACCTCAGTTTACACCCAATCCATGAGCAAGTCCCATCCATCTGCATGGATGTTTACACCAAGTGCAGAGCTCTACAGTCACCGAAGAAGGAATCTAAGGTAAGGAGAATATAACCAAGCTATTTTAAAATACAGGAAAATTCCTGTGTGAGAATGGTCTCCCAAAGAGCGAGGTGCTTCCTGTGCCATCGTTACAACATCCATTTAGCCCAGCATTTTCCATCCTTATCAACTGCCAGAGCTACCGGACATGGCCAACAGACTGCTTCAAATTAGAGCAAGCCCAGATAAAACACAAGGCAAAAAATACCCTGTGAGATTTAGAAATGAAACGCCACAGAAAGTGGGGAAAAGCGACCACCATATGGTACCAGGAGATGTGTGAGTGGGAGAGTAAAGGATTTTAACTTGTGAAGCACATGTTGAAAGGGGAACAGTTGTTCCTTGCTGTCGAATCCAACACGAAAGCCAATACATTAACATTTTATCTAAAAATAAAGACACACTCCTCCTGAACATTCCAGCTCAGTCAATTACATGCTGATTGACAGAGCCGTCTACTTGGCAGGACCTGCCTACAGAAGAGGATGATCCCTACATAAATTGAAGGGCAAGGCTGCTCTCTCCCCCCTGGGCTTTTGTTTCAGCCCAGTGTGACGTACTCGTGCATTCTGAAGGGGTTTTCAGCATCAAGAGCTGGTTTTGTGCAGCTGGGACAGGAAGGAGGGGATTAAGCGAGTGCTGGAGAATCGTGGTCTGGCAGGAATAGTGTTGGATTTAAATAGAAAGAGTCAGCTTGTGGGGGTGGGTCGTTTGGGGAGGGAGGCAAGGAGAAGCAAACTATGGAATGGGGGGGATGGGGGTCGTGGTTAGCCAAGGACTGTGGAGGACAAAGTGGCCGTACGGCGACATTCGCCGGCAGAGCACGGGGGTGGGAGGGCGGCTCCGCGCCATCTTCACAGTGCAAAGAGGGCGTCCTCCGAGCGCTCCTGCTTTTTCCTGCTGGAAGGATTTGTCGGAGGGGTGGGGGCTTCCATGGGAGGGGATGGCAGATTGGGAACCATCTCTGCCGCTTTGGCTCGCTCTTCTAAAAATTTGTCAAACTCTGCAATGCAAAAACAGAAGGAAGACAGGTAAGAATGGGGGCTGTGGGTTTGGCCCCCGGGACAGAGGTTGGCAGGGGCTGAAATTCCAGGGCCTGGCATCCTGTCGGGCTGTGTTTGCAGGCACAAATACTGGTACAGCCTGACTTCCTCAGGAAAGGGTACAGCCGTCCTTGGAGACACCCGAGCTCAGCAGCAGCTGGAATCAAACCCACACTATGCCACTGGCTGTGACAGAACCAGGGAAACATCATTCCAAAGGGCTGAACAGCTTGGGGACACATTCCTGCTGGCACAAACACAGAGCACAGCCAAGGAAGATGGCAGGGAAGCACTTAAGAGCCAGGAGGGCTACCCACACCATAAATATGAACCTTTTGCTGTGAAATGCTCTCCTCCTGCCTTTCTGAGCATGGAAGCATTTGCTGGGAAACATCAGGCTGGGAGAAGGCAGCATCTCAGCAGGGATCAGAGCAAATTCCATCTGAGCACTAACCTGAGAATGGCTCATAGCCACGGGCATCTCTGCTTACCTTCACTGGTCACTCCTTCTTCCAGTTCGTTGCCTTTCTGCAATGGGAACAAAAAGGCATGTGAGCACAGGCAGTGCTTCCCCTTCCCTGTCATCCCCTCCACCTTTAATACAACTGGACAGTTTCCACCACTTGTTTCCACATATTAACCATCGGAGCAGGGCGACCTGGGGAAATCACAGAGCTCCCACATCAGGAGGCCAGTGGGGACTGACATTTCACTGCGCTGCAGAGCAGGACGAGCACTGAGGTGCTTCTGAAGATTGCTGGTGGATAGCTAAGCTTTTCCTGTTGGATCTGAATGTCAGTCCAGTGCTGTTTCCCCTTTAGACAGTAGTTCTGGTCCATATCTGAGCTGTGTGAGTCACACACACACTGTACCTGATGGCATCTTTTCTGTCACACAGTCCTTTAAAAAGTCAGGACTGTGGTTTGCATTGTGTCTTCAAGTAAAATGCACTTTTAGCTGACAAAGGACATGTGCAAAATTGTTTGGGGCCAACTCTCCTCCTATGAGAGTTCATTTTAGGTTTCATACAAAACATAGCAGCTTTGCTGTGTCCATGCTGTACAAAGACAAGACCAGGGTGAGCTGGATGAAGGGCATTGACAGCAGTTAGTGTCTGTCCATCAGAATCAAAGGCTGGGAATGCCACAGGGCCACTGCATTTCCACCAGTTTGTGCATTTCTGATAATGAAATTAAAAGTCCAGTCAATTTATCAGGATGTTAAAGATGGGTACAAATAGTAGTTGAAAACCTCATGTTGAACCTGCTTTGAAAAAGTAAAGTATTTGTCTATACCTGGCTTCTCTACCAGCAGTGGGAACATACTGACTGGCCTCACAAAGGTTTTTAGAGCCTAAGCATCTCCTGGCTTCCTACTGCACTGAGGTTTCCAAAGGTTCACGCAGCAGCCTCTTCACAGGCAGAGCTGCTGTTTGTCCAGTGTACCCCAAAAGAGTAAGGAAATAACAATTATCTAACCTAACCTGCAACTTCCTCGCCTGGGAAGCAGAGAATTGAAATGAGCTGTTAACAAAACAAGGGAGAGGGGACCCAGCGTGAAAAACAAAAATCCAGTCCAAATTTTCACAAGCATCTCTCTGCTGCACCCACATAGGGCTGGGATGGGGACCCAGGGACATCCCCAGGCTTGCTCAGGCATTTCCAGGACACTTCTCTGCTTTGTTCCTTTTGAGCAAGTCTGTCTTGGGCATGACATGCACAGAGCTACCTCCATATCTTTCCATCAGATCTTCTCTCCCTCTAAATTAATTTAAATGGCAAAGACAAAAGTTTATTGGGTAAGCAGAGTGGACATGCTACATTTACTGTATTTCTTTAACAAAATGAGGCCAGTTTGTAATTAAATTTAAAAGTGACTCCTGTACTGAGGCCTGACAAACCTACCTGCAGCTGGAACCCAGCGACATTTCAGAGACAGCCAGTCAGTCTGCCAAAATTAAACACTGAGCCCAGAATCTGTTTAAGCACTTCAGGCAACTCTGGAGGGCTGGAGAATTTTCTTCCTTCCAGTACAGCCAGCTCCTCCAGTGCCAGAGCACAGGGCTGACGTGCCAGAGCGTGCCTGCAGCTCTGCTTCCAGAGCTGGGGAATGGTGCCTGAATCTCACAGCTCCCAGCTGGGAGCTGAGCAGGCAGCAGCAAGGGGGTGGGGGAGACCCTAAGGAGTTGGGAGTTTTCTGTCTGTAGCTGGAAGAATGGAAGGAGATGATCCTTGGGGATATGGAGAGCACAAGTTCAGTTCACTAAAACCATGTTTAAAAGAACAGTGTGAACACAACCCACCCCCTACCCCCCAAAATGCACTTGGTTGATTTGAGTCAGATACTTACACTGAAAAAAACCAAAACAGAATAAATGTGTACTAGTTGTATCCTGCTTAAACCAAATGTGTTTTGGGACACCAAAAGAAACTCCAGGGTAGAGGCAAAGCTACTTTTAGTTCTGCTTTTTGTTTGTTTGTTTGTTTGTTTAATAATTACCAGACAATAACCATCTAGGAGAAAGTTATAAACATTGAAAGTTATAAACCTTGAAGAGAGACTGTTATAAATTTTTATTATTACTATTATGAAACATGTCAAGATTGCCTGCCAGTTTAACAAAGACATCTTGATTGGAAAGGAATCTAAGCCCTGATCCAGCATCTCTTAAAAGCATGCCTCGACATAAGCGTGAACTTAGATCCTGTCTAAATAATGCAGCTTTCAACACGGACTTTAAGTCTGGTGTAGAAAAATTCAGCCTCTATTTAATGCTTCCCTATTTGGGGACCAGAATCCCACGTTTTCTGGAACACATGCTATTCTGTGATGTTCACATGGAAAAGGGAAAATAAAACAGCTCAGAAAAAAGAGTGTTTTGATTGAATTGCTGAACACGACCCTGACTCCTCTTGCTTAGATATTCCCTTCAAAGGGAACCAAACTCTCTGCTTGGGAAGTTTCACTGCTTCCCGCTATGAGAAGTACCAGGAACTCAGCAATGCATTGAAAGTTACCCGTGCAAGTGAAAAATGAAAATATAAAGAGTCTCACCAAGTCGGTACTGAGCCACTCCTCAATGTCATCCATGACAGAGGACTGTGCAACAGGGATCTAGGGAGTGCAGCGAGAGAACAGCAAGGCAGGCAAAAACCAAAACACATCCACAATCATGGCCACAGAGCGATGGAAAACGCCAGAAATAAGATTAAAAACAAAACAAAAACAAAGATGTAAGATGTGCTGGAAAAAAAAAAAAAGGCAACAAAATAACAAAATATAAATGGCATTTCAAATAAAGAAACAACTTGGAAAGGAAATTATGAACAACAGGGCTAAAAAAAAACAAGAGAAAGATTATGGGGAATGACGTGACTGGATGCCAGCGTAAGACGAGTAACTTCTCGACCACATATTAAAACCATCAAGATGGACTGATGATTCTAATCTTGATCGTGAAATGCTTTTAAGGGTAGAATACTGGATATCAGTAAGGTTTTGAAATGTTAAATTTACACCTTTTGGGTTTTTTTAATGGGTATTAGCCACAGTGAAGGGTTAGAAAAAAGAGGGGCTCAAAGTCTTCAGGCAACACTCCTATGAAAACAATTTGGTTTTCCCTGCAGGTGGAGAAGTCAGAGCCCAGGGTACAGTCATGCTTCCTCCCAGATCCTCCTCCCACCACACCACTGAGCCCTGGCAAGCCCTGGCACAAGGGTTTAAAGCAAAACTGTCCCAGCTCCCAGTTCCCACTCCTCTGCCAAGGGTGACCCTCGGCAGCTGAACCCAACGTGTGCCAGTGCAAAGTGCGGAGTCTCAAAGGTGAGGGAGGAGGAGGAGGATGGGGCAGAGGAGGAGAGCACAGCACCAGAGCTGCAGTAGGGCTCTCTAGAGCAAGTCAGACTCCAGGGTAGTTTAACACCCAGACACAGAAGGTTTGCCTCTGCTCCTGCAGTGGAACTGGTCACAACACCGGCGTGATTGCAACGGGCAGTGCAGAGGCAGCTGAAGGGCAGCGATTTCACACAGTGCTAAGGGTAACTGGGTCAGCAAAGGGAAATTACTGAGTATTAGGTGTAGAATTTCCTGACTTAACTACACTGCTTAAACACAACAGAGGCCTGCCGAGGTAAACAGGAAAACACCACAATAAATCTGGTCAGGACAACCTGAAAAATAGTTGGAAAACAATGTCAGACATGTGAGTTCCAGGCCAGGGCAGGGCAGCTGAGCAGTGGGGCTGGCAGGCAGGAGACCTGGCACTGTTAGAGGGACTCTCCTAGGCAGAAAAGGTGTCAGAGGTTCTCCCCAGCTTTGCCTGACGTCTCTCACGGGAATCGCCCTCCCTGGAAATGATAAAAAACCTATGGATGTGGAGCTTAGGGACATGGCTTAGCTGTGGCCTTGGCAGTGCTGGGTCAGTGGCTGGACTTGATGGTCTTGGATGTCTTTTCCAACCTTAATGACTCTGTGATTCAAAAAGGACAGCTGCAGATGCATCTCCTGGGAGATGCAGTTTTCTCAGGCAGTTCTAGCAGAGGAAGACAGACAGATGCTGGATCACAGAGGCTGAGGCTGTTTAGCAAAGCTCCTTGGCAATTTTTTCACAGAATCAAGTGGCCCTTTGTACTGAGGAGGCCAGTTAAGCCCTTGCTTGAGGTGAGGTGTGCTAAAGTGGGTTAGCTGTGTCAAAGAACTGGAAACCCAGAACTCAATCCAAAGCATCTCCCCCATAGAGCAGCTCAGGAAGGTGGCTGGGCTCTGACTTGACAGGTTGCTGGACAAAGTGACAGTTCTCAGGGTCAGAGATACAAGGCGTCATTTTGCTTCCAGTGAATTCATAAAGATCCCAAACAGAAAATAAGTTCCTGCAGTTTCCTTTGGAATGGGCTGGATTTAGGATAACAGCCCCTCTCTGATTTCCTGAATCATGCACAAACAATGCTATCATAGTGAGCTAAAGCTGCTGCAAGCTGGCCCAGACAGCCACTCATGAGAGAAGAGCTCTAAGCATCTTCCAACACGTTACTTCCCAAGGACAAGTTGCATCTTGTCAACTGTCTCCTTGGTTTAACAGCTTTATAAAATAATGGCTTCAGAGATATAAAGCAATGAATTTATTCAGCCTACAGCAACCTAAAACCTACTGCAGAAGTTGCACTGCTGCCTCCCTTCTGTGTTGCTTAACCTGCACGCAGTAGGAAAGCGCAGCCTCGGAGCTGTTGGTTGGTTTGCAGCTCAGAAAGGTGCTTATGTTTCTCTAAGGATAGGAAAATGTGCATGGAAGGGAGGAGGAAAATAGATGGTTTATTCTTCCTTTTCTGTGAATAAAACTCCCAGGAACACAGCACCTTAAGGGGCTCCAAGAGAGCTGGAGAAGGATTTTGGACAAGGGCTTGGAGTGATGGGACAACGGGGAATGGCTTTAAGATGAAAGAGAGTAGATTTAGATTAGATATTAGGAAGAAATTATTCTCTATGAGGGTGGGGAGGCTCTGGCACAGGTTGCCAGAGAAGCTGTGGCTGCCCCATCTCTGGAACTGTTCCCGGCCAGGGTGGATGGGACTTGGAGCAACCTGGAATAGTGGAAGGTGTCCCTGCCAATGGCAGGGGGCTGGAATGAGATGAGCTTTTTTTCCAACCCAAACCATTCAAGGATTTTATGATTTTATGAATACAAGAGCAGCTGTTCTAAAAAGTGTGGCAGTACTGTGTCCCTGTATCAGAAGGAACAGCAGCTCATATCTTGATCATCCTGAAAACATGACAGATGACTGATCAAGTACCGAATTCCTGAGAATCACAGGACTCTTGAATTTGCAGAAGTCCTCGAAGAACAGCTCAGCAGCACAAGAGTTCGTGCTGTGGTGCTTCATAAGAATTAAAAAAAGAAAAGGCAAAAAAAGCAAAAAAAGGAATTCCACTTTCAGCTAGAGCTACTTATAACAAACAAACAAAGCCCTCAGAAGTGCAAGAGCACTTCTTGCAGAGCAGCAGACAAAGCTGCAAGATAAACATCTGAGTGTGTCAGCCGTTTGCTGTTCAGCACTGACCTTTGAAAAAGCTTCCCCTGTCTCCCAGCACACCCACAGAAGTGCTGAGGGTTTGTATCTGTTGCTCCTTCTATGCTCAAACTTCCAGTTTACTTTCCTCAGATTCTGAGCCCTATTTCCTCATAAAGCATGGGTTACATGTGTCAGGTTTAATTTGTTCAAGAATAAAGAGGGAGGAAGCTCTCAAAGAGCAACTGGAAGTTTTAAATTATTTTAACGATAACATTGTACCATTTATATTTCATTTTAAACTGACCACACAGAGAAGCTCAAGTTTTGCCAGTCACTTGGGTACTTGGCAAGTCTTCCCCTTTCAGAAGCCCTAAACTGAAAAATGTGCAGGGGAATTTTGTTATAACTAATCCCTAAATCACAACAGAGGCAATGTAAAAATAAATTAAATAGTTTACACTTAAAAAAAGACAACCGTTTCTAGGAATGAGCAGCAGTGGCAGCCACAGACTACATGAAAAAAACTCTGGAATGGGACACTGTCTTGTTAATACTTTGATTATGCAAACTTCTATGGTCTACTGAAGCTTTCAGTCTTGGCAAGAAAGCTCCCCAGATAGTCAGTGCTGGCTGCAAGAGCTGTTTGTATAAAGATATTGTGATTTTTTTTTTGTTTTAAGTCTATACTCAAAGTAAATGGAAATTAAGTCACAAAATATTTTTGGGTAATTTAAGTGACTGGCTTTAATTAAAAGTTGGGCTGATTGTTTAAATTCCTTTTTTATTTAATCTTTGGAAAATCCTACAAATGGGATCATCTCAACAGTCTTGAAAGGGAAATGGAAAAGGAGGGCTGGGAGAACAAAAGTGACTGTTCAATCCCACAAAACCCACAGGAACATGGAATTCAGGTTCCTACTTATCTAAGTTAGATTGTGTTGATGTTCTTACCAGCAATCAAAAGCCAAAGAGTATTGCCAATATATTTCCTCAGAAGTCATAAAATCCAATATTCTACCCTTAAAAAGACAGTTTAAGGTTATTATTATCACATTTTATTTCTATTAAAAATGATCCCACTGGAAAAGAAGCAGGTATGAAATGACAATTCAGGTCTCTAGGTGAGCTCATTAATGTTCTTAAAATGTTTAACAAGGTTTATGCTAATTGTTGCTAGACTACTGCCTTGTAATAGCTTAGTTAATTCCACTTCTTTCTAGATGTTTAACAAAGCTGACACCAGTCCTTGGTTAGTTGCTACGCACTCCCCCTCGTTGGTTAGCAGTAGTAAAGGTCTGCCATTCCTACAGCAGCACTAGGAGCACACTAGCGGCCTACTCCAGCTTACTACTACAGCCTTACCATCTATTTAAAGCTGTTGTGATCTTGGAATAGCTGCTTGGCCTCAATATTAGAACACGCCTGACTTTATTTGTAAGGATTAAATTAACTCCTTGATTACTCGTAACTGTGTTTACACATTGCACAGCCGGGGCAGGCAAGAGCCCGGGTGCAGCGTGCTCCCCAACAGAGCCTGCTGTGCCCGTACAACAACCAGCCCATCTGGATCTGACAGGCGTGTCCAGACAGTGCCAGTCCTCACTGACACGGGGGATTGGGTTGTCCTTGCACAGTGCTCTGAAAAACACCACAGCTGGACTGGCAAGGAGACCCCCGCGGTTTTCGGCTAAGGGAAAACCCCTGCTTGCCTTCGACAGGGAGAGGGGTCCCACCACAGAAGAAATGAGATCTTCATGTGTCTGTTTTTGGGCTTATCCACAATTCAAGCATTTCAGTCACCAACAAGAGGATGTTATTCAACAGTCTCATATTACCCAAGTCAGTTCCACATCTCAGATCCTATCTTTCTCTTGAAGGCACACATAGTGGCATCCCACGTGGTTACTAATTAACAGAGGTTTCATTTAATCTTTACTCACCTATCTTCCCTACAAAGAGGGCTCTCCTCTCTAGCCAGGCATGCTGCTGGTGGTCAAGATAGAATGCTGAGTGGTGTTCATATCACTTTCTGTGAATTCTGGTTCAGTTTCATCCTTCCCCTTCCACTGTCCCAGTTAATGTCCTGACGTGGTGGCTTAAGCAACACCTACTTCTCACTTTTCACAACAAATAACCCATTTGGCATGAGAGTGGGTTGACAGATTATTCTAAGAAAGGAATGTATTAATGCAAATCTCAATAACTGTCCAATCTCATGAGAAGGGAACTGAGACTACCTGCACTGAAACGTGGCTTTGTGGTAAAGTCTGTGCCCAACTGCTGCTGATACGGACCCCTGTGTGAGACCTGCGTGGCAAAACCCTGACCTCACACTGCAGCCAGATCTGTCATTGGAACAGCTCACCTCCATCCCTCAGTCATATAAAAACCAGAAACATTTTCTGCCACTATCATTTTGTCTACTTTAGTTTTGTAGGTAAAGCTGGGACGGATAAAGGTGTGGCTTGTGTCTGTCTCCACGGTCCTGGCATCACCTCGATGGCAGAATTGAGCCACAGGTTAACTTGAAACAAGAACAACACTGCCAAATTCACTGGGACGGGAGAGCCAGAGACTGCAAAGGTTTGTGGTGAACTGGGATGCACAGAAAAGGAGTGGGCAGGACTCAACCCAAAGCTGAAATGTATCACAGTTTGGACAGAACAAGGTCAGGTCATGAGGGATGTGAGAACCACTCTGGCAGGTGGAGAATTCCCTTTGAGTGGTCTCAGTGTTGTACAGGCACAGGGAACAGCAGTGTCAGATCACCCCTCTTTCCTCCTCCTCAAAGTACAAAAAGTACCCCACAGAGTGGGCACATCAAGTTCATACCTGGGATCCTAGTTATCCACTGGCATTGTAAATGCTACAGGTCATATTAATAAATACTGTTAAGAACTACAGCCAGTTAAGAGAGAAACGGGAGTTAATGATTAGTTTAGTTTTATTTTAGGTATTTCTCTCTCATATTTAGCATACAAACAAGGTGACAGGCTTGTAAGAGCAGTGACTGGCCCCCTTCCCTCCCCAAATCCATATGCCTCCATGAATGCTGCAGTATCCTTTTTCCAGACTGAATAACCACAAGCCAATGAAGGAATATGATGTTTGCTTTTTTAATAAAGCAGTGGTGTGAGTGGTGTGAACAGCAGGGGTGCCGATTTCATGCTTCCCCACTCTTGTAAACGGGGGAAAGGCAAAGAAGAAGAACTAACTCAATCACTGGATTATTCATTATGGATGAACATCTGACAGTGGCACAGCACAGCCCTGGCTGCAACAGAGCCAAACAGCAAGAGCCTCTGTGAGCCACAGTCAACAGTATCAGAGGCAAAACTGATACTGCTGCTCATTTTACAGCTTTTCACTCTCACCTTATGAGCTGTGGGTGTCTGACAGCACCAAAATGACACTCTGGCTCCCAGGGACAGGTACCCACAGTGGACTTACCCACGTGTGTGAGCAGGCATGGAACTGCTTTTGGGTGCTTGCACGGGCAGGCAGACACAGCACCTGTCCCATCACTTTGTGTGCACCAGCCGTGCAAACTTCTGCCAAATTTCCAAGCTGGCCCTGAGAAATAATCTGGACTAGCCCTAAATCCAGAAGAATAAATGCAAGTGTTCCACAGAGTAAACACTGCACACTCTGCATTTTCTAAACTTTAAACTTTCTGGGATGTTTCTCTTTTTAAGCACAGGCTAGCTTAGTCTGGGACCTTCAGGGCTCTCCCTGGAGTGAAACATTCCTGCTCCATGGGCTTCCTGGTGCCCAGCCCCACACGCTGCACTGCCAGCATACCCCAGAGCAAAGGGAATTCTCCCTGCACCTCTCTGAACTTGGCTGCAGCCAGCACTGTCTCAGGAGGATTTTCTACAGTTAGGTCACATTATTGGTACTAATCTCAAACACTTAAAGTGATGGATTACATCGTCCAAAAAAATGGTCTTAGAACTTGGCTTTAAGGCATAGCTGAGGCTATTTTTTTCCTTCCTCTGGCTTCTGCACCTAAAGCAGGCTTTGAACTTCTCCCTGCAAGCACACTGATGAAGGACAACTTCAAACAAGGTCAGAATGTGCACAGGTTCAGCGATCTTCAGAAGCCTGATTTTATCAAGGCACTGGCATCACCAGACATAGGAATTAAATCCTTAAATCCAGAAACACTACTGTACCTTTTGGAGTCTGATTCCTAATGCCAGTGGAGTTGAAGATGTCAGTCCGGGTAGCAGTTCTCCCACTCCCTTCCCTGCATAAACAACTAGCCCTACCTTACTTGATTCAACTACATATGATCCTACAACTTCTCTATGTTTATTCCAGACCATGAAGCTAAGCACTACCAGAAAAGGCTGCTTTAAAGATAGATAGCAAGTGTCCTCTTTATGAATAAGATCCATGAGACTTGTGTTTATCCCTCGAAAAGTGGATACTGCATAAATAAATCAAGACAGTAGAAGGAACCAATTGGATCCCCAGGCCTCTTCTGAAGGTGACGTGGGATCCTACAAATGATTCAGTTGTTTACAGGTCTTTGTGCTGTATAAACCAGAAATTGGTGCAAATCTTTCCCTTTGGCCCAGGTAACGATGTAGGTGGGAAATAAACTCCTTGTACTGTCCGATTTCAAGCGGTTCAATAGGGCAGGACGAGAGGTGAACAGAGGATGGTTATTCTAGGTCAGGGACCGGGGTGGGCAGTAGGAATCGCTTCACTGGTGAAGTCCTCACCATTCCTTGTGTAATTAGCCACTTGTCTATGGGCTCCATGTCTGAGTTCCCACCTTTACCTCTCCTCTGTGTTGAGAACAGAAAGGTCCATAAAGAGAGAAACCAAAGCAACAACCCGTGATAAAGTAACAAAACAGTTAAAAACTTCACATACACAGACACACACATACACACAGAGTTGCCTACAGTAGCTTCTGGCAGCAGCTGTGTCCCCCTCTGCCTGTCAGCTCTGTCCATGGGGAGACAAGAGCTCACCCACAATTCTGCACTTCCTACAGACAGTTCACAGCATTTTAGCACTCCCTCCATGATGTCCTTAAAAATAAAAACAATAATAAAATAAACCAATCACTGGCTAGTAGTGAGGCTGATGTTTGTCATCTTCTTAGAAGAAGGAAAAGTGAGGCTGTACAAGCTACTGCAGTCAGTCAGACTGCACTGGCAACTCTTGTCACACTCTGTGGAGTCCCCCTTGTTTATGAAGCTGTGGGTTGCAGCACACCCTGCTCATGTCCTTGACCTCAGTAGACAGACTGTGCCCCACACTAACAGCACAGCAGCTCTGTGATGGTGTTGAGTGGAGGGGAAGTCAGGGCAGTTTGCTGCAGTGTCCTGGCAGCCTTTCAAACTGCCCCTCTTGAAAAGCACAGAGGTTAAAGGACTGCTGATGCATCCAGCTCCCCAGAGCAGGCTGCAGACTGCATGGCACAGCACCACAAACACTGTAAGATGGTTTCTTGTCCTTCAGCATCTCCTCCCTGAGCCAGGGTGGGATGCAGAGTCATCTCCAGCTCTGGAGGGGCTTGCCCAGGCTCGGCAGAGCGCAGTGGCTCCAGCCCAGAACTGGGTGAGCTCAGCAGAGAGCCACTGGTGTGTCATGTACATCCACCCAGACATCTGCACACACGGGACACCTCTCCTGTCCCCATTAACACAGGTAATGGAGAATCAGCTGCAATCTTTTATGTCTCATTTCCTGAGGAAATAAAAAAGGGAAATCATTCCAATTTCATCTACTCTCTGTGTAACACCAGAGAATTGTTTCTTGGACACCTCTCCTCCCAGTTGTGATCATGCAACAACTCTGTGGCAACAAAAGCAATTCCCAACATGGAAAAGCAATATTAAGAAAACAGTGTATTTTTAGCTCATCTTGTTTCCAGCTGCTAAATCACATTAAAAGACAGCTAATGCCACGTGATCAGCCTCCTCTCTGCAGACCATTCCGAGAATGACTACATTAGAAACGTCGGATGTGCTGAATTCTACCACTGGACAACTGTGCTGGAACGAGACGTGTGTGAAGAATGTGTTGCAAAGCTTTTGGCTCCTCCCTAGAGCTGTTCTTAAATTAGCTCTACCCAAATTAAAGCCTGTCTTTTCGTTTACTGAGCACTGCCAGTTTTTTGCTACACATGCTGGGGCTGGTAACTTTAGGAGAGTTTAATTTTTATTTCCTTTAAGAAGAGACATCCACAAGCCTCACAACAGTTGAGAAAAGTGTTTACCAATTGCAGAGCGCCTGCATTTTAAAACAAGCTCTTCTGATTACATGACACAGTCTCCAGGACCTTTGAAAAGAGGCTGAAAGTCTCAACGACATCTCAGAGCCCCAAGTTCCACAACCCATTAAGGCATTTGCCCCAAAAAACTTTGACCCCCAGATGAGCTTAGCCACAGCCCTTTGAACTGGCAACACTCGGGGCAGAGCAGCAGCTCTGCTGGTGTGAATGACACGTTGTGCTGGTGCCTAAAGCAGAACTGGCGGGGAACAAAAGTGTTAATAAATAAGGACATGACCCTGAGGCCACTGGGGGAATACAGCCCCCTTGATCAGCTAAATGCAAGCTCCTTGCATTTGGTTAGCCAGGGACAAAGAGCAGAATCTCAAATCCTTCCCCAGGTCCTGCTAATAACAGCTCAGTGATACTGGGGGTTTGGGATGTCACACTGGATTCAGGAATTCCTGTGAAGGAATACTTCCACCCCTGCCTCCTCATGCTTCCCCTTTTCCCTCAGTACTGCTGCCATGAGTTTTTGTGGGGCTGAGCTCCAGCTGGTCATGGGGCTGACCTGGGTTATAATTACCCTTCGTGCAGGAGGACAGGGACAAGAAGAAGCAGGTAGGTGGGGGATGCTCTGTAAGAGCTGAGGTCCTGCTCCCACTGAACGATGGCCTGGGCAGGCAGGCAGCTGTGATCTGACCCCAGCTGGCTCCCAACACAAATTCTCCCTGGCTTGGAGCACAAGCTGCCAGGCATGCCAGCTGCCCAGAGCACTCGCACTTCATGTCATGAAAGAACCGGGGGGGATCAGCCAAGGCATGGGGAGGCAATTCTCCCTGGTGAGAGGCATGTGCAAGTTGCATTGGCTTTCCCGTGCTACGCTGGCTCTGCCGTGCTCCCTAGTGGTCATCACAGCCCAAAATTGGACTGGAAAAGGCTCTGAACTTGCTCCGTCCTCTAAAACCTTACACACAGCTGCGTTAAAAAAGAGCAGCACAGTTCTAAAAAGCAGGGTGGTAGAACGGGGTTGAGGGATGACCTGAAAGCTCCTTCACTTGTGCCTTCACTGAGGGATGCAGACAAAGCTGGCCAAGCTCTCTCACCCGTGTTTTTAGTGTCAGCTGCTGCAAGGTGACAGCACATGGAGCTCTTCTGCCCACACAAAGAGCAGAAGCCTGCCCTGGGCAGACAGAACAGGCTGCAAGCGAGGGCAGTTATGGCAAAGAATGTGAAGCATTAAAAGCCTGCATCATTTCTCTGCCTGTAACTCGCTTGTGTATCCATGCACTTGGAGCAAAGTCTAGTAGATAAAGACTGTCATAAGCAAAACCAAACCAAGCCAATGCACACCAGTGTTCACAGGACATTCCCCATTCAATTCTTCTCAGGAGTGATTCCAGCCAAAGAGCTGGACTCCCCAGACAAGCTGCAAGGACATGGGAGAATTTACCCACTGTGATTCTGAAGTCTTTTAGACTGGAGTGCTAAGCAGCATCTCTTTAGAGATCATTACTGAGCGAGTACTTGCTCTCAGATATCAATTTCAAAATAGCCATTACTACCACGTTGCTGGAATACAGAATGAGAAGCTCGGTCAAAGCAGCCGCCTACAGCTTGGATTCCACGCGGATAACAAAACACAGAGCCGTGACCTACCCCTCCCGTGTTCTGTTTCCGCACATCCAGGGCAGATGCCAGTCCTTTGACAGCCTGTGGGTCCTCGTACGTCACGCTGAAAGAAAGGAACAAACCACAGAACTAGAAGGAAGCCCAGCAGTCACCCATGAGCAATCATGGAATCACAGGAAGGCCTGGGTTGGAAGGGATGTTAAAAGATCATCTTATTCCACCCCCTGCCATGGGCAGGGACATGTCCAACTATCCCAGGGTGCTTCAAGCCCCATCCAACCCGGCCTTGAGCACTTCCAGGGATGGGGCAGCCACAGCTTCTCTGGGCAACCTGTACCAGTGCTCCACCACCCTCACAAGGAAGACTTTCTTCCCAATGTTCAATCTAAACCTGCTCTCTCTCAGTTTGAAGCCATTCCCTCTTGTCCTGTCACTTCAGACCTCAGTAAATAGTCTCATCTTTCTTGTAGGCTCCCCTCAGGTACTGGAATTAGGTAACCCCAATACCTTCTCTTTTCCAGGCTGAACAATCCCAGTTCTCCCAGCCTTTCCTCACAGGAGAGCAATACTCTGGATACCCTGATTTACTCCCCTGGGAACCAGAAAGCACATTCTTTTTCTTAACAAGACTTGGAGGGTACTGTGTGTACCCCAAGAAGAGGAGTGTGCTCTGCTCAAAGGCCACTCATCTGTTTTGGAAAGCACCTTGAAGCAAAGAGAGTAAGATCAGCATTACGAAAGGCAGGCAAACAGGTCATGAGGCACCCTGAGCATGTCCAAGAGCAAGCGGGGGACTGTGAAAAGAGGCCTGATTGCAGATTATGTTTAACAAAGATTTGGAGATGACATCTGGAAGCCTGACCTTGATGTGTGTATGGGGGGAGGCAGAGCGAGACTCAAAGAGAGATGAAATTATGCAACTGCAGTGAAGCAGACAAAGAAATGCACTATTTACAGAGCTGTTAAAAGCTTCTTAAATTGCAATGCAAAAGGGACATGTAGCAGTCAGGTGACAGAGGCAGCAGCATCATCTCTCAGAGCACAGTGGTGAACCATGAGCTGCAGCAGACACAAACACGTGCCCTTAAATCAGCTCCTGGGAGGGGCTGCCTGGCTGAGCAGGGGGAGCACTCTCTCCTCCTCGTGCTGGCTTCTCCCAAGCTGTGAGCACAGCACCCAGAGCTCTCACACCCAGAGCTGTCACCTACATGCCACAGCAAGTCACACTCGTGCCTTTCCTCCTCCCTGCTGCTCCGTTTATACAGTGCACAATCCAAGGAAGATAGAGCAATCCTCCCTTGTGAAATCATGGATGATCCGTGCTCCTTGTTCCATTAGGTACAGTGTGGGAAGAGTAGTTTTGTGCTTCATTTAGCACAAGAGACAGAGGGACCTCGATTAGATCTCTCCTGCAATGCATCTCCTTTCTAACTCTGCATTAAGGCTCCCAGCCCAAAATCTCCAGTGGTGGCATATCCCTCTACATTAGAGCATTTCTTCTCAGCACTGATACCACAGCTGAGGCAGTACCAGTAGCTATATTGATAACTGCAAATAAAAAAGCCCAATAAATTTGTAGGCTCAAGTTTTCTAAATTTTTGATAGACTATTTAATAGCATTTCTTAGCTTGAGACATGATATTGATGATGTTCTGATTCCTGGTAGCCACTGCTTCCTCTAAAATCTGAAGCCAGGAGGCAAGAAATAATACATGAAAGAAAAATACCTGAGTGTGTCTTTTATTGAATATCACTTGACAGGGATCAAAGGATTTCTTAATAAGTGCATAGATTTATTTTACATTAAAATAATTTGACCTGTTAAATGTCCTTGAAAGTGCCAGATTTGCAGCTCTAGAGATGCAAGCCCTATGCATATAAACAAATTAGGGGTAGCATGGAGCCAGGCAAGCTACAGTGCCTTGACAGCCTGTGAGAGTCTGACTGGGGCCAGAAGGAGGGTTAACTGGATGGTAATTCTGTTCCCAAGCCTTTGATGACAGTAATTCAGTCACCAAAGTACATCCATGACCTTCAGGTGAAGGACCCTTCTGTTCCTGTATCTCAAACATGGGTGGATGGGATGACAAGCCTTTAGGAGAAGGCAGAAGTACAGGCAAGCACACTTCCAAGTTTCCAGTGAACTCATTAACTAAGACAGTCAGTACCCAGCCAGTCTGCTCTGTCCAGCAGCAGGAACTTCTCCACTTGCTCATATTAATAACAACCAAAAGGATAGGGACTGGATTAAAAGGACAAAAACATACAACAAAACTACTTTTTCAGTCTGAACAGAAGTCAAGAAGTTTCAGCTTTATGCCCGCAGATAACAGCAATGCCATGACTCAGTGCTAAAGGCAAACTCCAACTTACTTCTTTCGCTGCTCAGCCAAGGAGCTGCCTCTTGTCTGTGCAAACATGTCAAAGTCATCACGAGGATTACTGTGCTGGAGGGAGCTGAGTGTGCCACTGACACTGTTTGTGCCCAAGTCTGCAACCAGAGGAGAAAAAAAGTGAACTAGTGAAATAACAAACCATATGCAAACACCATCATCATTAACAGCTGCAGCACTGAGGACAGTGTTGTTCAAAAAAGGCTGGAGGATGCTAATCAAGTGTTCTTAAAAATGTAGAGATTGCCTAATTCATCCTGGAAGCACCACTCCATAAGTGGCCCTCATCAAAAAGCCAGCATTTGGGAATTGGTGTGTACCTGCTGCCAATATCCAGAGCTATTTACTAGTCACTAACACAGTCCACAATTTTGGACATGGACAGTAGTTTTCTCCACAATGTTTTCTCTCAGTTACTGACTGTGAAACCAACACTTTCAAATGAAGGGATATGGTATTGGTGCATTATTAAAAGAGGTGGAGAACCTTCAGTCAAACCCAGTGATCCAATCATGCAATCTTTGGTTTGATTTAATGTAAACCACCTGAGAGTTTCATAAAACCTTTTACCCAAAGGTTTCAAATATTATTTGTAGAAGGGGAATCAAGAACATTCACCAGGCTGATTTCATAGAGAACTATAACTAAGCAGAAATAGTAGTGCAAGTTCTGCCATGACAAACAACCTACACCCTTTCCATCAGTCTTCCCTCTGATTAATGAATCCCTCCCTTTGTGCCAGGCTGGCTGTGCCAGGCTGGTTCTCAGCTGTAGATTGCCACAGTGCAGGGGAGTGGGAATGCCTTCTAATCCTCCTGCAAGCCACATACTCAAACCTTTCAGAGGCCACATGACAACATTAATAGGTAGTGGAGAGCATGATCTAGATCAGGCACTCACCAAGCCCTGCAAGCTGTGAAGAAAGTGAAGATGGAGGTGCTGAGTTTCCAACCATTGGGCTCACTACAGCTGGAGAGCCAGGACCCAAATCTATTAAATTATCTTCTGTCACCTCATTCAGTACCTGTCAGGATACAAGAAACACAGAAGTTACACATGCCAGAAATTTCTTCTTGCAGTACAACACTAAATATCACAAAGTAATGGGTGCTTCCTATAACATTCCCTCTTGCATGCTGCTAAATGGACCAGCTTCTTGGATATTACAGTGATGAGTGCAGAATAAAAAAGGTCAGCCACCAATAAACCCTCAGTTTGACTGCTCAGCACAGCAGGAAACTCTCCTGTAGGTCATCTACATCTCTTCAGATTCAACTGATGTGTTTAACACCAGACCAACATCAAAGCTAAGTCAAACTGACTTTCCTACCAATTTTCCACATTAGGTATAAACTGTTTTCAGAAACAAAACTTCTTTGTTGTGACTAAAGTGTCAATGCAGTCTTTGCTAAAGTTTGCATCACACTGCAGGAGAAGTGGTAAAGCAAAGTAAAACAGAGGAAACGGTTATGAATACAGAATAGAAAATGTAATAGAAGTACAGATTCATCATGAACTTAGACCTTGAACACTATAAAACAACTACAAATGAGTTTTCATTTAAAGAATAATTAGAACTCTTCAGCTTGGAAAGGGGCTGCTTAAATAGGAGATGAGAGTGGTTCCTGAAATTATGAGTGGCATGAAGAAAATTAACCTGAACGGTGGTACTGTAAGACACAGTGAAGAAAAATTAGGTGAAGCAAACAAAAATCATGAAGTGACTTGATCAAATGTAAACAAAATATTTGTTATATATAAATGCAAAATAAATACGTAAAAATGTATAGTGAAACCGTGGAACTTACTGCTTAAGGACATTGTGAACTCCTAAAGTCCACACAGACTCAAAAGCAATCAAAAAAGTTAATAGAGGAATGAAAATCCATCAAGGATTGTAAACACAGAGATCTTTTAGTGTGAAGTGACTTCCTGAGCTAAAAGTTGTGCCTTGAGGTTTGCCACATTTTTACTTTTCCTGGCATCCACCATTAGCCAGTACAGGCAGGACACAGAGCTGGACAGGCAAAAGGTGTGATACTTCTGATAGCACTACAGCTGGTATGGTGCAGCTGCTGAGAGAGTAACTAGAGTGAGCAATACTTACTCCATTGCTGGCATTCTGTGTTGTGCGTCCTGATCTGTATCGTTCAAATCTGTTTAGGAAAAAAACCAACCCAAAAACCAACATGGATTATCAAAGCCACCAATGAACAATGAAAAACATGAGTTAATAACCAAGCCATGACACGCTTGCCACTGAACTTAGTTTTCTCTGGCTCAAAAGGGAAACCTGAAAGCTTTAACTCCAAGCCAGGACAAAGGGAGGATTGCTGAGAAGTTGCACTCTCGGTAAAGGTGGATTTTATGTTGACTAATCTGATCTTGCAGCACAAACATGCCTGAAAAACACTGTAGGATTTGTCTTTTGGTTCAGGGGGTTTTTTAATCATTAAGTGCTTTGTGACAGACTGTCGTGTGAGCCAAGGGACAGGAGGAACTGCAGCAAGATTGATGCTCACAGCTCAACAAGCCAAGCACCGCAGCTCATCTCACTCCCACTTACCAGCTCCCTCTTGCTGCAATAATGTAAATGAGGAGCCATATGTGTGTGGCACAGCCCAACCCAGGCACACGTGGCACGAGGGACAATGAGCAGCAGATTCACTGCTTAAAACATCCTGAGTCGACTCAAAGATGGTCAGAGCCTATGCTCAAATAGGTTGGTACTTTCCAAGAAGGAAAAGTAATGATGTTGGATAAAACCTTCATACTTCTAAGGGGAAGAAGTCTGTTCAGTCAAGCTCTGGTCTCTTCTCTACTCGGTGCATCTGGAGCCACAAACCTAAACCCAGCTTTCATGAAAGTCTTCAAGGCCAGGGTGAATGGAGTTTTGAGCAACATGGTCTAGTAGAGGGCGTCCCCATCCATGGCAGGGAGGTGGAATTAGATGAGTTTTGAGGTCCCTTCCAACACAAATCATTCTGTGATTCTATGAACCCAAAACCAGCAGGGGAACTACCTGCTCCCATGGCCTGTCTGAGGCCAGTCTGATCTCCTTCCTTACCATGGAAAAGCACAATGATTTCTTGGAGGTTCAAATTTTTCAAAGTAGTTTCAGAAGTAACCTCTTTCCAGCAAAAAGCCCATAATATTCATATAATCCTCTGGGTTTTCTACCAGATGGACAAAATACAACAGGGATTGTCAAGCAAACTAAAATGTTTTCTTAATGTAACAGAGGAAAATGCAGACTTAAAAGGCAGCAAAACCAAATTCAGCCCCAAATTTCAATTTTAGGAAACTGTGGGTGTTCGCTATTACTGGAAATCCAACTCCCTTTGCTGGAAACCTAAGACACCTCCCACTTCATTTCTCACCAAAAGGCTTCTGCTCATTTACATCCTAAGGCTTCACAGCGAAGGCCAGAGCTCCTGCTTGAGTCACTGATGGAGCTTGGTCCCTGTGCTAGAAATCAGCATGATGGATGTGGAGCTTTTGGAATAGCAGAGGAGGAACTGGAATTTATTGAACGCTCAGACCAGTGCAGCTATTCCACCACAAACGGCTTGCTAACATCACTCAGCTCCCCTTTCATGAATAATGACTACAAACACATCAGCCGCAGTCGGCAAAGTCGCAGATGGGGGAAAATAGAAAAAATATTAAAGGTGACCAGACTAAACCTTAGTGATAGTTACACTCTGCCACTTGTAGAATCCTGCTTGTGCATGAAACACACACCATTTCACACAAAAAGCCAGCATTTGTTTCAAAGTTTGCCCCATCTCCTCTGAACGACTAAATCAAAGGCAAAATCGAGGGCACCGAGTCGTCTTTGCAGCCTTTGCCGTGACAGCACAAATTCACAGATCTAGAGTCTAATTTATTTTTAAAGGGTTGAGAAACAAAGCCCTGTGCTAAGAGCAAGGAACAAAGGGTACTCTTTAGTGCCTCGCTCCCCAGGCCTGTCATTAAGGGGAAGATTAAACTTTCCCAAGACTGCGGCATCACGTGTCACCTCCTGCAGCAGATGTGCCTGACAGTGCCTTTGTCTGACATGTCGAAAGTCCTGTGCCCCGAGTCCTGTCCCTGGGGATGATTCCCGCAGACCAGCTCTTCGAAACATTAGCTCTGCACAAGACAGGCTTCCCCCCCAAGATTTTAAGTGTTGCTTAAAAACAAACCCTTTGCATGCACGATGCTCCCGCCCACCTCAGGCAGCTCCCCTTGCACCAGCACTGGGACTGGAAAGCTCGGAGATCAGAGGGCAGAGAGAGCTCACGGGAGCCTCCCTAAGCCAGGAAGCAGCAGAGACATTTGTGCAGAGCCCAGGCTAGCAGGGGAACTAGAGACTGTGGTTGTGCTATTTTTGGTCCCAAGTCCCTACACCTGTACTGCCCTGCACAACAGGGACGTGCAGAATCAAGCCTCTGCATCCAGAGCGTTATCACAAGGTTGCCTTGCATTTTATGGATATGCCCCACAAAAATTCGATGCATAGTACAAAAAAAATGATGGTATTATTAAAAGAATCAACTGAAACAGGAATGTTACCATAAAAGGCCATAAAAAATACTGTGTAAATGGTTCCTGTGGTTTGGTTCTCCGAGTCACGTTGGACCCTTGGCCCAGATGGCCCAATTTCACCAACTGACCTATTTTATTCCTAAGTGAAAACCCTGAATGAATGTAAATGGTTGCTGGGAGAGGTGCCCCACCTTTCATATCGGAGGAAGACGTTATTTAAATCATCATTCACGTGCAGCAGCTCCTCTGTCACTTCTTCATTGGACACTCGTGAGATAAGCTCCACAATTCTCTGCTGCATGGCTCTGCAGGTTCGGTTCAGTTCCTAGGAGGAATGCATTGTGCACACACAGTCCGATAAGCAACAAGCAATAAGTAGATTTAGTTGAGCTCTGTTCACAGCCAAACATATCCCCCAGCTGAGAAACACTAAGACAAGTTTATCTTTGCATGATTAAATGTCACCCAAAAGCACATCTAATCAAACGCCCTTCAAGAGATGATGGCATAAAACCTTGAGAGCCTATTCACAATTAAACTTCCTGATTCTTCTTTAACTCTGAGCACTTCAGAAAATAAATATCTGTATTTTAGTCATCTGTTTTAAGAATAAAACATGTTAATACAACAGCTTCCCAGAAGAGAGCTTCCAAGGAAAATTCAATCTGCTCTTTTTGGCAATACCATCCTTAAAAATGAAATTATGTGGATGGTGGAACATGTGGGGAAAAAAAGGTTCATCGGGGCTACCACAAATACTAAGTGTGTGCTAGGATGAGAAGTGTTGGCGACACAGAACTTACCAACTACAGAGAACATGAGGGTAAAGACAAAGCAAGGAGCAGGAGCATGAAAAGGGGAGTGTTCCATACACCTTTCAGTACTGAGACACAGAAATGTTCCCTTCCACTGAGCAAGCGCACAGACAAGAGACTGCACAAATGCAGTGGGGAGTTTCAGAAGAACATTTTAAGGAATGCAGAGTGAGGGCATTTCTTTTAGAAGCCTCTCATCAAGAAATCTAGATTTCAGTTTGCCTAGACCAGGAGTTCTCATGCTTCCAGGACATTTCTTCCCTCATCAATTACTTAGCAGAATTCGGTAGTCCTGAAAGGCCTCAAGACCAAAGGTCAAACTGGTCTGCTGAGGAGAACTGCAAGAAGAAACATGACATATGGCAGGGCGCCTCTGATCAGGCCCACGGTTTTACTTCAATAAGCACTGACATTCCAGCTAAAGCATGTCCCTCTGTCATCTTCCACTCCTCCCAGCTCCACTTCACAGCAAAAATTCAGCACTAAACAAGGATGACTTGTTGGTACACAACCTTCAGGATGAAAGCAAAAATGTGTTTGTTTTCCTTGCATGGTCTGACATCCTAAGCTCTGGATAAATTTCACCTAGTGCAATCCAGCTGCCTTAACAGCTTGAGGAATGTGTTCTCCAATGTCAGTTTTGATCCCATCACTTTCGAAGCAGATTGTGACATTTCAGAGGTTTGTTTGCTGCCTTTCCGAGAGGGCTGACAGTACCTATCTATTCTGCTCAGAGCTGGCTCTCTAGCAGGCTGTTTACATTTGATTGTTGGAGAAAATGTCAGGAATTATTTAAGGAGGAGGGCTATATAAACCTCAAAGCAAGGAGCCCTTGCATGCAGCACCCGGCTCACAGCTCTCAAAAGACTAACCATCCTTTGTGATCAAAAACGGGTTCTCCCCAGCTCTGTGATTCAGATTTAGGCTGCATCAGCCACAGAAGGGAACCAGCTGGAATAAAGAATCGTTGCTGTCACTCCGTTTTATGATCAAGTTCTTTCACCTTAAAGCTGTGCTCTAAGGTTACACTGTCAAGATGCTGGTGGTTGTTTCTCAGTGTAAGCAAACTGCTCGATTTCGGCCTGTCATGGTTTCCTGGAAGCTGCTTTTGTTTTGAGCAGTTCGACCCAAATGGGCAGTAACTGAAAGGCTCTTTATTGCAAAGCCTCTCATCAGCTGCCATGATGGCTCTGAGACAAACACACAATGCCACTGCATGGGAGAGACCAGTTTTTGGATGGATTTCAAATTCTGATGTATCACAGAAAGCAATTCCCTGCCTTCCTCCGAACAGATTGCTGTGGGAGCCCATCCTCCCCGCCGGAGGATCAAAACAGAACGCTATTTCTGAAGCTATGGAAAGGCAAATACCACATTAAGAGCAGCAGCTGGAATGTCAGATCGCAATGTTCCTCATCTGTGCTCCTCATCTGTGGGACTGTGGGACTTTCCTCAGCCAAAAGGCCACCCTATGACCACTGGCCTTGGGGAAAAGGTGTGAAGCCTGAGACAAGAGCTCAATTTATACTGTCTTCCCTCTTGAGATGCAAAATGCTGCACTGCATTGAGATTTTCAAGCAAAGAAATCCCTCCTGATTACCCAGTCTAGCCCTCTGGACATCACAGAACTTCACCTGAGCACCTGCTTTAAGACACTAACCCCTTCAGGAGAACACATCTTCTGGAAAGACAGTTAGTTCATACATAAGATTTCAAGTGGCAGAGAATCCAGAGCCTTGGCATTGTTTAGTCCAGCTGGAAATACAGAGTATTGGTTTTTTGTTTGGTTTTTTTTTTTCCTGCATGGTGACTGGGAACATTTTGACACTGTACAAGTGGTGATGGGGAGCGTAAAAGAAGCCAAAATGCTCAGGGCTTACAGAACCTGTGGCAATTCTAAGCTCATCAGTGGTAAAGGAGACTTGATATGCAACACTGGGAAAAATTTCTAGCTACACCAAGAGGAGAGCACTGGAACAAGTTTCAGGGGAAGTCAGGAAATTCTTGTCACTGGAAGCTTTAACAAATTAAGAAAATCAAGTGATGGCACTCACCAGGGTCAAGCATAGCCCACATCCATTATGAATCCAAGCATGGGCTGTGAAGTGAGCTACAACAAAAAACCCATCCCCCAGAGAAACACAAGCACAGACAGAATCAGAATCATATTTTCTAGGAAACTCACCTGGAGTAACTCAAGGTCTGAGGAATCCTCTTGTCCAGGTACCATTTCTGTCAGCATTTCAGACATCACTTTTGTATTCCCACGAACAATATCCAGCTCACTGCGCAGCCGGGCAATCTAAATTGGGGCAACAAGACAGCAAAACACTGCATAATCTTTTGGTTTAAGCAGTTCATTTTCAAGAACTGACTTTGAGATATCTCTGGTTCTGTCTGACTTGATATCTCAGGCTCCAGAAATTCTAGCAGGAAAAAAACCAAAAAGATAAAAAGTTTACCCAGGAGAAAAGGAACAGAAAAAGGAAAGAATTATCATCACAAACCCAGATGTGCTGTGTCTGTATGGAAGAGAAGCAATTGCAAACAGCACCTAAAGCCAGACCTTGGCTGTGGTGCCTCACTCCACTGTGGGGAAAGATGTACATATTTTAAGTAGAATCTTTGGCTCTGAAGTTATCATTTTTGCAGGGAGAAAAGAAAAATCCTGTATTAGGGCACTCGCAAGGGCTTGACTTCCTGCATCTGCAAGACATTCTGTGCCTTGAAAGGAGAGGGGCTACTGGGAATAGCTGCCAAAACACTGCTGAGTGGGCTGGACCAGCAAACTGTGCTGCCATTACCGGGCCATAGAGACACATCCAAAGCCCAGATTTTACAGTATAACAGGAAGAAAGATTACTAAGTGGAGCCAGACCTAGGAGACAAAGTCCAAAGAGTTAAAATGGAAGTTCCTCTGCAGATTAATTTCTAATTTGATTTGCCGTAAGAGTATCACTTGAAAGAACCAACAAGCCAATACCTGTTCAGAATTAGCAGTGATGGGACCAATCACATTCAAGGCTGGGGCCTGAGGAGCAGAATACGCCGTTGGAGAGGACGAAGAGTAAGAACCGGTGCTCATCCTTTGCTGAGACTGGGAATTGTGCATATTTGCTGCAGGATCAACTTCAGGAACACTCTGCCACATCAGAAAGACAGGAGTTCAAAAGCTGAGCTGGGACAGCACTTGCTTTGTCAGCAACCTCAGGCCAAACAAGCTCAAATATAGAACATAATTGCACCTTGTGGGAAAGGTCAGTGCAGCTACTAGAACAGACTGGCAGCTCCAAAAATCTTCCATGCCCATATCTGTCGACCCAACCCACAAGCATTTAAGTTCATTTACTTTTACAGGAAAAGTGAGAAGCAAAATAAAAACAAGAGCCAAAGGGAAATTATTATAAATGATTTTAAACTAGGAATTAAGTTGCAGGCTTACCAAAAAAGGATGTGATACATAGATACTGAATTTAATTAACCTTGACACAAGAATTGTAATCTCTCAGTCCTTGATCACTTGCATTTGCCGCTTCAAAGATTCATTAACTTCAGTTTTCAGAGTGAATAATCAGAACACCTGTGATCATTAAGTTACTTCCAAGCAGCAGTTCTGTCAACTTCCCAGACCTAACTTTCCAGAGGTGTAAAGTTCTCACATTACTGTGGGATCAGAGAGAGATTCAGACTCTGTACACCTCTAATAGACAGGCAGACCTTGGCTCAGGGTTATCACCAACAGAAACAACCACACTTTTGAGCAAAAGAAGTAAATCTCAGTCATAAATCCTGCTGGGCTCTCTTTGAACAAATTAGTTGCATTTGTTTGGTGGTTTTGTGGTACAAGATTAAATGTTACAAACTCTATTCCTCTTCTCAGATTAATGATTGACTCAAGGGAGGAGACACCTTATCAGTCTGTATTATGCCCTTTCACTAATAAAATGTCCTTCCAGAAGTGAGAAAAAGAGCCAAATTCAGAGAAATGGGAAGGGAAAGACAAGTAGTTATCCAGCTATTTAGACATCCTGGGAAAAGACCCCCAGAACTGCAATGCTGCAGCTTACCCTCTGTGGTGTGTGTATTGGAGACAGAGCATCAAGATCTGCCATGGGGAACTCGATGCCTTTCCTCTTGAGTTCTTCATAAATATGCACTACTCCAGTTAAATCGGGGCTACTTCGGAAGGCATCAGCCCAAGCCTGGAAAACATGAAGGATTATCCATAAACCTTCCAAATGAAGCTCCAGCCCCACCCTGACCTCCGATACTGACTGTAAAAGCTTTCATGGATTCCAGCTTCAAAGGAAAGCCGGAATCATCAGACCTGGTCTAAAAGGTCCTGCAAATATTAAGACAGTCACCTGTTTTACATGTTATTCAGATATAAAATAGACAGGAACCCAGTGCTGAGTAGCTGTGAGTAGCCCCTGACATCATCAAAATCCGTGAACATACATGGAAGTCTCTTCCCATCTCCTCTCCTCAGCAGTGATTGATGCTGATCTTTTCTGGCATATTGTACAGCAAATGACCCACCAGAAAAGGGCTGTGTGAAAGATTCAACAGATCTAACCAAAATTCACAAAGCTGCACAATAATCTTAAATAATCTCCATTCACTTTGTGAAACATCCTCATTTGTTGCCAAAGGAAAAACACAGCCATCAAGTTGTCTTCAGTGTTTTATTTGGACCAAAGTTAAATTTAAAAAAAAGTCCTTTCTGAGGTTCTTGTCTTGTGAAAGAGACAGTCCCCTGAGCAGCAGAACTAACGACGCCTGGGTTCTGACAGAGCATATCCAACACTCAGACACCCCGGTGTGGCACAAAGGACGAGTTTAAAAGAGAGAAATTCCCACAGCCAGAACATTCATAATATCTCTCCTGCATGAATTCTCCGGTGTCTGAAAAGACTTCAATTCACATTTGAGCTTTTCCTTCAGTGGGAGTACTAAGTGCTTCTCTTGGCTAGCCAGCCTCCTGCACTCACAAAGCTGCTGGGAGCACAGTATGCTGAAAGCCTCAACCTCCTCTCGCTTGTGCTGGAAATTAGCCAAATATTAAATATTTAGAGGAAGGAAAAACTGAAATATTATGACTCAATTACAAAATGAAGCATTCCACAAACCCCCACATGTGTGGAGCAGAGTATCAGTGTGCTGGATCCAGAAATACTGCGAGACGTGTGTGGGGGCTCTGAACTTAATGCATTTAGTCATCACTTTTACACTAGTTCTTTGACTATTTTTACTTTAAAAGCTTTTTGAACCATTTTTTTATATTTGAGAGGACAGAAATCAAAGATAGCAAAGTAAGATAAGAAATAATACTAATTTTTAACTTGCATTCCTATTCTGTTCAATTCTAAGAAAGAGCCTTTCCTACCATCCGTGCCCAGGAGACAATCCATTATCAGGTGCAAGCAGACAATCCTGGGTTTGCTTCTCAGCTTTGTTAAGAGTAAATTAACTGCATCAACTGTTCTGATGCAGTGCAAGTCCAAACAGCCCTGCTTGAGCCAGAGAAAACAGCTCTGACAGCACACAGCCATTGTTTCCTTGGAACTGACCTTCCAAAACATCCCCAATTCTGATGGAGATTTTGACTGCACAAGTAACTCCACCTTTGCCATTTCACTGCCTTTTCAATTTACATCAGAAGCCATCTGAATGATGCTTCTACATAATGGTGTTCACCACTTCAACTCTATTTGCAAGCCAAAGTGAAAAGTGTTAGGCAAGGGATGTTCTTTTTAATAATCATCACTCAAAAGAAATTTAGAGGCAAAAATATGCTGCATTCCTGCCCCCAGTTTTTAATGAGGCTTCTTTGTCCAGGAGGAGGTACTAATGCATCTCCTCTTTCATTGGCTTCCTGAGGATTTTGCAAAATGATCTCATTTCATCTGCACTCCACCTTTTTAAAATATTCTCTCTTCTGCAACTCTCTTCCCTGGAGAAAGGAGACACTTCCATCTGTATTCTTCTTCACCTGAGCTGGGAGCATTATCTACATTAGTGTGTCTCAGAGGTCACAAGCAGGACAGGCACTATTGTCCTAAGTGCTGTCTACACACATTGTAAGACAATCCCTGTGCTAGACAGCTTACAATCCAACCAGGCAACTGCAATATTAGCTCTGCTTTATGGATAAGGAGCTACATTAGAGCTTAGGAGACCTGCCCATGGTCCAAACACACGTAGGACAGGGGAGAGACTTAATTCAGAGCTTCTAAGACTTTGGGCCAGACTATCAAATGTACATACTTCAGGATAAATCCCACTTTGATCCTCAGTGTGCCCAAACAGGTCACTTAAATACCATTGTAAATCCAGCCCCTAGATCGGGGACCATCCCAGTGTTCAGACATCGGGTGATAGACAAGCTCTTACCAGGGGCACAGTGACAAGGAATATTTCCAAGGCCTCCTAGCAAGGTGAAGAAGGAAGGATAAGCACTGTGTAATATATGCTAATTCATGTACACTGGGAAATAGGTTGAGAAAGTGAGACACAAGATGCTCAACATCTCAAAACAAATCAAGTCTCTAGATAAGAAATTGGATGGCAGCTTTATCTACCCTTGTTATGGAAAGGCCCACGAATACCACAGCTGTGTGGCTGAAGACATATGCTGTTTGTACAGTTCTCTTCCATGCTTCCAAGTCTGGGCTATTAATCCTCTCATTTCTGTTCTTATTCATTCCCCGATATCAAATAGTAAGAGGGATATAGAAAGGGATAAATGCAATGTTGGTGGCACAGAGCTGAGATCAACCCTCTGGGACAGGGTTAACTCCAGCCCCAGGGAGCTCTACAGAGCACAGCCTGAGCTGAGTGAAGCTGTCACCATGTACAGGGTATTTTGAGGGAGTGTGTCCATAGGGCACCTGGGATGAGTGACTGCAATCACTCTTCCAAACTTGTCAGGCAATCTGGAAAACAAAGTCCCCTACCACCTCCAGCTAAAGAGACACTAACAGAACCCACCCACAGGCAACCTTCATAATTTTCAGGCTTTTTATATCAAAAGGCATTTAGTACCCAGAGTGAGGCTTTTAGCTCTACTGCACTAAGTCTCCTCAGATAAAGCTGTTTAATACACTGAGGCAATGACTGTGGCTTTCTGATTATGTCACAAACACTTCCATCTTAGCTGCATTCACAACTGAGAATCCATTTAAACCCAGGGCCCAGCAAAACCAGCATTCTCTAAAACAACGTGCAAACACACCCAGTTTCTCTTTATGGGACAGTTTTTAACCTCATCTCCTGGTCACTGCATGCATCCACTCTCCCACCAAAGCAGGTGGAAACCTGAGGGCTCAGCCAGATGCACAAGAATTGCTTTTAATAATTTCATTAATTTTGTTCTCTTTTTTTTTTTAAAAAAAGCCATAAAATCATATACCAAAAATAAAGTGGCCCCACAGACCTTGACACAATGCCCACTAATTCCACCACCCTACCTATTTCCTGTTTGAAAATCACTTATTTACATTGCCATGCTCTAAGGATGCCCTATCCCTGTACCCAAATAACAAATAAAGCAGCAGAAATCCAAGTGCATGCTTTGCCATAAAATTCAGAAGTATATCTGGCAAACGATGCTGCGCATTTGTAAATACCTCCCCACAAGGAACACTGCAGCAGGTTTATATCATTTTAAATACGCAGTGTCTTTTAGTCTCTGGTGTACGCAGCAGCCTGTGGAAGCTTAGTGATAAAGCTTCCTATAATTGTCAGATTTCCTCCAGGCAGGCACCAATGTTTCCTCATGTGTGGCTAATGGTTTGTGGAATTAACACGGCTGTTTATTGTTGTGCTGCACAGAAGGAGAAGTGGCAGACAGGCCCATGTCTGAACTTCCCACTGCAGGCAAGGATCTGACAGCGCGCTTTTACTGCACAATAACCAGAGAAAAGACACCAAAACCATTTTAATTCCTATATGGTCATTTACTTTTCTATAACCATCTTTGAAAGGAATGCAGAATGCTTTCTAATGGAGGGAAACAGCTCCATTTTCCAGTCAGGGAAACAGACACAGAAAGGCAAGTGTTCTGCAGCTGACACCAAAAGCACAATCCTCTGAAATCTCCTGGCCTCAGATGACAAGCCTATCGCCAAGGCAAGTCTCCAGCTTCTAGATATGACTGTTAAATTGCAAAAGCATCCATTTACCTTTTATTAAATCCTCTTGTTTTAGAGCAGAGTGGCACCTCTCTAACTAGAATCCAGACAGTTCTCCCTGCATAAAATATCTATGCGTGTGCATGTCTGCTTTTTCCCACCAATCTGGATATATTGTTTGAGTTTATATATAAAGAACTTGCCACATTTTTAACGATGACAGCATGTTTAGTGATGCGTAGCATTGAAGCAGACAGTCCTTATTTCAGGCAGCAACATATGGAAGCAGAGACAAGCTGTGTACCTGAATCAGTGCTAGGACTTTATCCTGTACAATAGTGGGGGGGTTGTTCTTGGGTGAGATGATTTTCACCAGAACGCCATCGATGAAGTCACGGTTTGCCACCAAGACATGAAAGCGATGGCCACAGTTCTTCACACAGGTCTCCAACACCTACACACACAAAAAAACCCAACATTCATTGCTGGAGCAAAGCTTGATCACACACAGAGCATCTGATTTTTAAAATTTATTTTAAAGCTTTTGATGGGAGGCCAAGAAGATAGAGGGAAAATTACACTTTTACTTCTTCTCCCCCAGTTTTGCCAAAAAACTTCTCTACACACATTCAGCTGTACCTCACCCACTGTTAACATATTGGGCATTTTTGTGATCCACCTTTCCTGTTTTCAAGGTAAAGAAATAGAAAGTTTCTTCATCTTCAAAGCAGAACTTTCCAGCTGGTGCAGCTGAACAGCCAAGTACACAGCAGCACATCAGGAGCAGGTAAGACAGAGGACATCCTGTCACATTGAGATATTATCGTGCTGTGCCAATCCACCATTTTCTATGTGCCTGGAACACAGCTGGACCCAGTTGCTCCGAGCTATAAGCCATGTTTTAGAGTTGGGAATTCAGGTGAATGATCTTCACTCATTCAAAACACTCCCCAGTGAATGCTCTGACAGGTTATACTTTGACACATTTTCCCCCTGCAACCTAGCTGGAGGCACCTTCCACTTGCCATTCAACTGCCATGGAAGAACAGCTGTTGATTTCTCTCTGAAGAACATGATTAGCATGGAGATAAATCCAACGCGTCACTTCTCCTTACAGCCATGCCTAATAACCACTGCGACTCTGTACCGAGGAGTCTGTAATTACTCTCCTCCTTCAGCTACTTTCATCAGCCATGATGACATGGGCTCATTCCTGATGGATTTCGCTCTTTCCTGCACAATGGATAATCTCATGGTTTGGACTTTGTTAATCTGTCAAAATGACAATCCAGGATAGGAAATGGCAAGAAGACAGAAAGTACGGTTACGCCTCGTCAGGGAGATGCAACAAGAGCTCTGTGAAAGAATCATATAGATCACCTCCCCACAGCAGGATAACTTGGTCTAGTTACTGCTAGAGCCAGCCCAGCACCCCACTCAGGAGGGCTGCACTATCCAGGAAACCTCCAGCTAAAGCCATCAGCAGGAAAGGTCACACAGGAAATTATCCCACACCTTAGCAGCGCTGCCTAAATGCACAGAATATAATTTACACTTTATTGAGTGAAATTAGATCAGCATAAATTAATGTGTTGTCTCCTACAGAGATTCATTCACAAGGGAAATTGTGCATCAGCTACTTATGAAGCTGAAAATATGGCAAGTTCATCATGCTCACTTGCAGATATGCCCACAGCTGTTGCCTTGGAGTGGAGGAATGGTTGGACACAGGGAAATGAGAGTAGAAAGGAAAACCTCAAAGAGTAACAGACCCATTTGAGCTACTTTAACTTTCCTCAGTCAGTACTTGGGATGAATAAGAGCCACGAAAAGAAGCAGAAATCAATTGAGTCGGAAAACCGCTATGCAAAGCTTCCAGCAGCTCTCCCCAAGGAAGTGAGGAGGCAATTGGAGAGAAGAAAAGGGCAGAGCAGTGGCTGTTAAAGGAAATAGCGTGTACATTCAAGAGAGTGCCAGGAAGAGGAAAATGACAAAAGGGTTCTGCCCTTTGAGGCATTCCAGCCTGCTCCCACTCACCGTCAGCGCCAGCATGACCTCTCTGTAATTTTTGTTTCCATTCAGCCTCTTCTTCAGCGCTCGAATGGCATCCTTGGGCCTGAAGGAGAAACACACCATTTTAACAGACAGCTCAGACAGGCTTTTCACATCCCATAAAATGTGAGAAAATGAATCCTTTGCCATTTCCAGCTGGACATAAGCATGTGGGTTAACTTCAGATTATTTGACTACAACCAAACCAGGGTCATGGAGAATTATGTGAGGAGACAAGGTATCACAGAAGTCAAGACTGGAGAAATGCCCCAAGTCTCCAAAAATCCAGGCTGTTGACTAGGCAGGGAAGACTGAGAGCCACTCTGAAAAGCCCAGGGAATAAGAGCAGGGATCAGTTCTCCTGCAGACTACAAGCAGCAAATCTTTCTGGTGCTGAAGGAGGCGTGTCAGAAAAGCTGTCTACACAAATTGCTGAAATTAAAAGGCATTGCAAAGAGATGCACCTGCTGAAAAACAAACTTGGTACCCTCTCCAAGAAGAAGTTTTTCATGCCAGCCCTCCCAAAGAGAGACTGACCACAGAAAATATCATAGAATCATTTGGGTTGGAAAAGCCCTCTTTGACCATTGAGTCCACCCATTAACTCAGCACTAAGCCCACCTCTATACTACGTCCCAAAATGTCACATCCACATGTTTTTTGAATGCTTCCAGGAATGGTGGTTCCACCACTTCCCTGGGCAGCCTGACCAGTGCCTTTTCAGTGAAGAATTGTTTCCTAATACATCATCTAAATAAGTTGCTCTTCTGGCACAACTTGAGGCCATTTCCTCTTGTCCTGAATCCTACAGGTACTGCATCATAGAGAATTTTCTGAGAGCAGGAGAGGTCTAAGGAGCAGGAAAACCAAGCAATTGATCTGCAAACTACATTTAAACCATGAGCATCTGCCCCCAGCCTTGCTGCACCTCCTCACATGCTAAGTACAACTGGAGGAAGATTGTGTTCAGGGACCTTTCCAAGTCTGCTGAAATAGCACATACCCTTCTTCGGTCTCGTTGATAATGTCACAGATCTCCATGTTAAGTGTCCAGTCTTCACTCTGCAAAGAGCCATCTGTAGCCTTTTCTGTAAAATAAAGAAAAATAAATCTTTTCACATCTTCCTGATTAGGTCTGTACCTCAATCCATCTTCAGTTACTCTGAGCTGAAACTATTCAGTAAAAGACAGGAAAAAAAAATCCCTGCTGACAGTAAACAATGTCAATCCTTCCATCCTGGTTTTAGGGATCAGCATAGAGGTTTCCAGACAGAATCAATTATCCCTCCAGCCCACATAGATGGGCTGTTCTTCAAAGACTCCTGAATTCCTGGGAGAGTAGGAAAATGTCAGCTAATTCCAATTTAAACTCTTCAGATGCTGCATTGCTGGCAAGTTATGAGCTAGGAAAATATCCCCCCAAACCAACATGACCTCCTCCCTGCTTCAGCAGATAATACCTCCACATGAATTGAGGGAGGAAAAATAGCAACCTGGAGACAGAATTCAAAAAATTTCAGTGTGAAAAGACCCACCAGCATGTGAAAACATTTAGCACATAACAGTTCAGGTCATGATATCATGGTATCTTGTCCCATGCTATGTCCTTCTCCACGCTGGGGCTCTGGACACACCTCCCAAACTCTGCCTTCCACCTCCTGAATCTTCCCTCACTATTTGTGTGGCAGGTTAAGTCACTCTGGCATCACTCAATTCCCAGGGAAAGATGACCTACAGCACCGTGACAGTGGCAGATGCCAACTGTTGGCAGTTTAATTTATAGACATCTGCAAGAGTAGCATAACCATAACTTGTAGTAATCAGTTGACAAGAACTATTTCCTCCTTGGGATTTCCTCCTAAATCAATATAATTCTGTCTAGCAGTGCCTGGAACATCCCTGGAAATTTTCACACTCCTCACTTGCAGCATTCAAATCCTATCTGCTACCCACAGTCAGGAATGATGTCAAGTTGAATGTAAAACCTGTCACAAGAAAGACCTGAAAAGGGGACCTTCAAGCTGAGCATGACCTTCTCTAAATTAGTCTGGGTTTTTCTACAGATCCCTGGCATCCAATGTTGGAAGGCAAAGAGGATAAGCAAACCCACTTTTAAACATTTCAAAGCAGAAGCAAAACCAGAGGTACCATCTTCTCGAACTATCCTTCTGTCTTTACATCTGACCCCAATCTGCCCTCCAGAACAAGGCAGATTTTGTTTGGAAAGACCAGGCTCCAAGGACTTCACACATCTCTTTTTGTCTACCAACACTGTTTTTTTCCTATTAATATTTCCATCACTGTGACTAGTGGAGGATACAGATGCCCACAGGCCATAATTATGGGACATTATTTGGAGAAAGACAGTGCCTGGGTAATTCAAGTTTCAGTGATTCGTTTACACCAAAATCATGGTTAAAGCAGCTCCACCAAGGACAGCAATTACAGAAGTTTGAGACAAACCAGACAGCTATGCAAAACCCCAGAAGAGAGAGCTGAACAGAAGGGAGAGGACACCATGGAAAAGGAGATTATGGAACAGGAAAACATTTGCTACAGACCTCACTTCCCGTTCTGAGAAGCAGCACTGCAAGGCAGGGGGGAATGGAGGCTGAAAATCTCCCAGCTGGACCTTTTCCAGCTGTCACCACCTCATGGTAAAGTTCACTTTGGTCAATGAAAATTCTTTCTGTTTGAGAGATGCACAGCTTCCATAATGTCCAATAAATACTGGCCAGGTTACTGAGTATTTTTAATTTACTGCATCAACAGCGCAGGCAGAGCTGTTCAGTGTTTTCTAGGATACAGGAATTTATCTTTGTGCAAAGCTACTTGTAAGAATCACTTTTATTAGATGCTTTTTGTTCTTACACTGTACATAAGGTTTTATTGCTATAGAATGTGATCTGCCTTCAGCTCCATGTAGTCCTTATCGCTTAGGAAAACATTTTATTTAACATTCAGAGATACAAAAAAAAAAAATCACTACATCTGATCTGCTAGAGAAGGTGATCCCCAGAGCTGCAAAGGATTTACAAGTCAAATGCTCCAAAATAAGAGATTATGCCTTAAATAGAGAGTATTTCTGAAGCTGGGCACATGATTTGTTTCCTTAAACTATATTAACGAACTTGTGTGTTCTTGACAGCATTTGGCATCAGGCAGCAACTTAGCAACGTTCAGACTCTCTGGTCTGCTATAATCACCTTATATATATGATTTTAGAAAATGCTGATTCTGCACAAAGTTGTGCTGGCAGCCAATTCACTCACTGGTCTTGTAAAACCCACGGAGTTAAAGTTTATTTTGACAAAATGTGGATATGGCAGCACTCCACAGGTAAAAACTGAGGTGTTTTGGAGATGGCAGAGTGAAGAGATGCTGCTGCAGCACTGTACAGAGGTTAGCACTGGAATGCTCATCTGTGATCACCAATAACCTTGGTTGTATTCCCTTTCTGAGATACTCTAGGGAAAACAAAATCCCCTTTCTCCCAAAAAACTTGGTTACTACCTTTTTATTTCTGCATTTCTGCATCCACGGCTGAGACTACGTGGGTTTAAGACACAACAGTTGTCTTCCTGAGAATTAGTTCTTTTCCCCTTGGGTAATTTTTAATTCAAGTAACAGTCAGAAGCTAATTTTAGTCTCTTCTTCAGCAACAGAGAGCACATGAGCACTTGTCATCTGGAGTTGTGTGTCCTTTGTAGGGTGTGTGACCCAGATTTGCTGCTGCAGTGCTCTCTCAGCTGTACAAAGGAGCTCACTGGCTGCAGAGAAGGTTTGGGTGGGATTTGTCTGAAGAGCAGTATTGCGCTGCGACGAATTGAAAGCCTGCAGAGCTCTTCTAGAACCAAAACACAGCAGGTTGTAGTTCTGGATTTCTAGTGAAACAGCTCTGCCTGAACTTAGCTGTAAGAGAATCCCTACCCAATACAGCCAGAATGGGGTAAATTAAAAATACTCAATAACCTGTCCAGTATTTCACGAACATTTTGGAAGGCCCCTCCTCAAACAGCATCCAGATACAACTGACAAGATTAAACAGATTTTGGAAACTATCACAGAACAGCAAAGGAATGGCATGCAAATCATGCAAATCCCCTTTGAAAGAGTAATCAGTTCATCGACCTCTTTCATGCTCATTAAAAGGCATCGAAATGGCACCAGTTCGTTCACACAAGGACTCTGGAATGTGACCAAAGGATTCCAGGGCGCAGTAAAAAATGTTAAGAGGCAGGTGATGAGGAGGAGTTCCCCCTGAACTGAAGAGTTTATGGTATTGTTTAATTGCATCACTGCCAGAAGGGCTGGCAGCTCCCAGCCTGGTGCCAAGGGCTCCTTGCACAGCTCCTGACACGGGAGCAGCTCCGAGCACTGGGATAATGCCGGGTTTGTGTCTCACACAGTGACATGATACCACCAGTGAGATTATCAGAAAGTCTCTCTCTGAAACAAGATGCTATCAGTTCCCACCACGTGTCCCAAATTAAAGCATAAATGTTCTGGTGGGAAGAAAGACAATCTGGCACTCCACGCCTGACACGCAGCAGACCTTGGGCACTGCATATGCACACACAGCATCAGCTTATCTGTAGTCAGTGAGGGAAAGGAGAAAAAATTGTGCTATTTTTTTCATTCACACCTTCCCTCTAAGATCCAGCTCTTGTGGCCGCATTTCCACGCTCTGCCAAATGGCAATATCAGCATTTCCCTGCTCACACTGAAATCCTGTATAATTTACAGCACTCAGAGGGTTCAGCAGTGTAAAGTTCCCAGTATAAACAGTCTCAGTGCACACACCCCCAGCCAAGTCTCTGCCCAAACAACCTGCTCCGACCTGAGCTGTCACCACAAGGAAATCAGGTCAGAAATTCCTGTACAATCACCACATAACAAACAGGTTGCGCAGGGCAGGGCAGGAATTATCTTCTGAATGCAGGAAGAAAACAGAACTTTTACCACCCCTCCTGAAACCAGGTCAAAAGGGACCTCACAGAGAAACGCCAACACTGGTTGCGCTAAAGAAGTTCCTCTCTGCCCTGTTCAATCCATACTACTGCTCCATGTGCATGTTTGTACAGCTGAGACTGGAATTCTGACTGCTGGAAGCACTGAGAGCAGATATTCTAGCTGAATGACGACAGGACCAGGGTAAAAATCTCTCCAAAAGTCCATCTATAAGTACCAGTAAGTCTTTATGGTGCTGCAGAATGGTCTTGGGAGAAAAGGCAAAAGGGAAAGTTTAAATGAGGCACTTGCTAGAAATAACATTAAATGAAAATGGCACAACTGCTGTTTTCTGTTTGAATATCAGAATCTCATGAATGAACAGATCTTTGTGTTCAGAGAACTCAGAGTTTTCTCTCTTGGGTCTTCTCCAGATGTTGCTTCAGAGACTCTCGATTCATACATTCGGGACAAATTACACACACAAAATCACCTTCTATTTATGCAAGAAACATGCACACCAGTGCATTGCGTTAGAGATCCAAAACCACGAAAGTTCCAAGTCCAAACTTCTCCCCATCCCTCCAACAGTATTTGGTGTTCAAATAGCATAAAACATCTTGGGTTTTGTGGTTGTTTTTCTTCTTTTTTTTTTTCTTGGAAGTTCAGAAGACTGAAGATTTTAGATCTTTGTCTTGTCTCTTAACAGTCCACCTGCCTACCAGCTGTGCTCCACCACTGAAATTAGTGAATCAAACAGCCAGATATGTTATATTTCACTCTGCATAACAGGGATCAGAAGAAGCCACAGTATCAGCAGGTTTCTGCTTCCATCCTGCTGGTCCGCCTCCCTTCAGTGCAAGTGTTGCTCTCTCAGAAGTGAGGGGAGTCAGCTGAGGGCAAAAGCAAAATGCTTTTATAGACTGGGCTTTCAGGAAAAAAGCAAGAGTTTGCAAGGCAATGCAACACAGACAAGATTGCTTAAATGAACGAGACAATGACATTTCTGAGCTGTAGCCTATAGAACTGTTTTACACTTTATAGCATCATTACATTTTGTGACTGCAGTCGTCTCTCTTGGATTCAAGAGAATTATGTGAGTGATCTTCATCAGTGAGCTCATCAATGATCCACACAGCATCATCAATAAGACCTGGGGGAAGTCCATACAGAGGCCATGGAAGCATATTTCAGCTGTCCAAGCAAAATGAAGGTAAGACCAAAGACCATCAGCACCCACAAAGCTGCTGAGTTCAAGGCATCTCACATGGGAGACAGAGACACACTCAAATAACACACTTGGATACTCCTGGACCCAACAGTCTATTCTTGTTTCTCTATATTTGCTTTTAGAAAGACAGTCACGGCCACTTAGACATTATGGTAACCAACAGGAGGATTGTTCCTTTTTATCAAAACCCTCCTATTAAAATATAAATGTGACTCATTCAAAATTCAAGATCAAAACTCAACTCTGGAGTGACTTACTCATAAAACCCTGCCAGCTTCTTTGTTAGAGCGCACAGCTCCAAGAGCATTTTTCAATTAGCCACCTCACTGCTCCAAGTCCTTTTTCTACATTCCTTATTTCACACTGCTCTGAAAATGCTGAGCTTCACACTTCCAAGGAAAAAGCCAGTCAGCTAGAACAAACGGGCTCAATCTGAACGGCAAAGCACTACAGAAAACGTGATTTGGGTTGGACTGCTGCAGCACCGGCCATCCACTTGTCATGACCACTGTGATTTTTCACTTGGTTTTTAGCTATGCTCACATTGAAACTCTCTGGGATCAAGTCATTTATCCTCCATTCATTGTTTTGCCAAAGTTTCTGGTGCTGAATAAATGAATAGTTGGTAATAGCTGCAGAGTCTATGTTAAAATAAAATAACGAGACCCTGTGGACATGCACATGTATAATCCTAATGAGTATTTAGCTCGAGTGCTTTTGGAAGGCACAGCAGTAAACTGGGAACTGTCATTTTCTCCAATTAACTTTCAGGTTTTCTTCTTTTTGAAGGTGCCACCCAAATGCCAAACTTCCTCCAACCCGCTTTCCAGATCACACGTACCTGCAATCATGAATATATAGTACGTAATTACTGTGCCTTTTTAAGGACCTCATGGTAGTCACAGCCATGCTACAACATTCTTGTGATTTAGATATGCTGCAGCAAAAACATCACCCACCATCTCCCACAAATTCAGCCTCTCAGGAGCAGGAAACTCCAGGAACTGAGCATAGCTGCACCACCGTTTAAGAAACAGAGCAAGGTGAATGGATTAATAAATATTAAACAAATATTAACAGCTATACAACAAAGAAAACTTTTCTTTCATACTCAGATCACAGCTTCACCTGAACAAAAAGAAAACCAAAACAGAAAGCCTTCTAATAATATCAGAGCAGGCAAGGGAGCATATCAGCATGGCTTGCTTAGTTTATCACATCTCAAAGGTCTTGATACATTCGCAGGGTGTAAAACCAGCCGGGCCTTCCCGTCTGCTATTGTAGTGCACAAAAAAGGCCTGGCAGGAGAACCTGGTCCAGGCAGCTTCTGTATTCGGATGTCTTTCATCTCAGGCATAAATGGTGGTTTAGTCACAGTCCTTAAAAGCATTAGGAAGCTGGATCCCAAGCAGAACAGTGTGTTTCTATACAATAAAGACTTTCGTTATGAATCTTCTCCCTGAAGTTCCCCCATCAGCAGAAATTGTTGCTGCTGACAGCAAACTCCACCGAATGACATGTGTATGTAAGTTGCTCTCTTCCAAAACAGATGGCAGAGAGACACTACGGCTTCTTTAAAACACAGTGAAACCCATCTGACTTCTCCATTCTAGACAGCTTTAGAAACAAAGCACAGAAAAACACCTTCCTCCAATGCTCTGACACTCATTAGAGCTCACATGTTGACCCATGTACTGTAAATAGCCGTCCTTCAGAGCGAGGTCATACACAAGCAGCTCCCAGCTCATCAAGCCATTTGCATGATTCAGAGGCACTTCTCCCCAAAATTCAGCCTTCACTGCACGTTTCCTCATCTCTTTCAGCAGTGACCTTGGCTAGATTCCCACCTCACTGCCAACCCACGATATTCACATGATGGTGCTACTTTACGATTGACAAACAGGGACCTGCTCACGTCAGGAATCGATACGCCAAAGCCTTCAATCAGAAATGTCAAAGCACTTTTAAAATCCACGCCCTGTTTTAATGGATTTGAATGGATTTGAATGGAGATGTTTGATTTACCGTGGGGGAGCAACAAATCAATGTTCCTTTATGACATGTCACATCTCGTGACAGTGTCCCCTCGTCCTGTTGTGTCGGGGGGATGATGACTTGCCACTTCACAGACATCTGTGATCTATTAGGCAACACTTCCAGTAGTTTAATACCATCCCGCTCTGAGTGTCCATCTTTCTTCTCTGGATGAGAGGCATGAAAGCATAAATTAAAACCTCCTGGGTGATGAAATGGTCTCCTTCAGATTTGCCTTTTCTAAATTTAACTGTGACTGCCGCGACGGGTCCGTATGATTCTGTGTGGGAGAATTTATCAGCACGGTGTTGTTTAAACAGGTCAGTGCATCAGGCTGGTTACCCAAATCTCCTCCTCCTTTGAACACTGCCCAGCAGCCAGTGTTTTATAAAAAAATATACTTACATTTAGTCATTTCCATAGCCGGAACTTAGACTGTAGCCCACCACCTGTCAAAGAGTTTTCATTCTCTTTTAGTTTTTCCACGGAATTTGGATGATTGGAGGGGCTACCTCATTCCTTAACTTGGGCTACCAGTTCCTTAACTGAGAATCTCAGGTATTAAAGAACTGACACAATGGATGAGTAACATCTGTTAATTAACACTAGAAATACCAAATTTCTTAACAGCTGAGTCTTTGGCTCTCCCCCACCAAAAAACCCCCAAAAAACAGAAAAGAAGCTGAAAAAAAAAAATTTCCCAAACACCCATTAGTAGCTGAGAACTACTCACACAGACAACCCCAATAATCCAAAAACAACAATTGCATTATTTTTTCCTTATTATGCCAAAAAAACCAACTGCTAAAACCAGAGCAGACTCCATTCATTTTATCAGCCTTATGAATCTGAGGGAAAGGGGCAGCTGAAAGTAGGAAAGGCAGGCAGAGAGGTATCACAATTCCATATCCCAGCAGCACAACATGCTGTAATCACCATCAAGAGCAAGGAGATGTCCTGATCTGTGACTATCTGCCCCATTCAGGACTTCAAGAGCATCTAGTAATTACAGGTGAGCCTAAAAAAAATGACTTCATGAAAAGTTATGGATGATCAGTGTGTCAGTGAGCTATATTTGAAATCTATCAGCTCTTGATGGCCAATTTTGTACTACATGAGTAAAGCAAGTTCTAATAACTCACTTGGGACTTCACTCCAGTACTTACAAGCTACGTGCTTTTCATATTCATAAAACAAAACTAATTGCCTTTCATGGATGAAATGTTCTAAGAATTTTTAATCCATGTCAGCTGCAAACTCTAAAAATCCATCCCCATATATTTCGAACTCCCCCTCCCACCTGCTCACTTGTAACATGTTTTCTGCAAACAAACTATGAGGCAGAGGGAATCATCACGCTCCTACATTAGTATTATTTGTATTATTTTTTTACAGGTTACTCCAAAAATCAGTTGCCCACATTCTCACATGCTTAAAATAAACTGAAAATACTATCTAGTGATGGGAAAAAATAGGCAAAATCTCCCATTCTTACTAGGAAACAGTTACAAGAACGAGTTTACTCCTTTGCTGCAGTGTGCTACACAAGATTTTTAAGCAAGTGTCCATACATGATAATTAAAATGTGTTACAAATGAAATGGCAACTCTTGCAGTAACTATTCCTCGTGCATGTTCCCACCCCCAGCTCTCCTACATATCTACAACTATGAAGGTGAGAGCTGCATCCTCTGGAAAACCACAATTATCCCACGTGGAGAATGAACTAGACAGAGGAGTCTGCAGCTTTTGAGGGTTGATGGGCCGTGTTTTCTAGTGTGAAAGCTTCAGTTTGCATTTCAATCTCTCAGCCTTCCCTTGCACTGCTCTACAGGATGACAGCAGGCCTGTGCAAAAGGCAGCAAGCTCCAACCCTATCCCAGTTCTCCAATATCTCCATGGCTTGAGGATCAGTGTCTGGAATACACTACGTGTTTTCACCATGGGAGGAGGGGAGAGCTGGCTCCTCTTCCACTAGGTGACAGGAATTACTTTTGCCAATGCTGTGGTCACTGAAGGGCCCCATTGCCAGCTGCCCCTTCCAAGAAGCCAGGCTCGCTATGCCTGCAGAAGCTTAGCAGATAAACACTTCCAAGCAATCTCCTCAGGAAACCCGAGTGCAAATCAGGCAACAGCAATAACAAGATACATGTGTGCAATCCCATCTTGGGGGTTGAGAAATGTGGATTTCTTGGTCTTTAATAACCCTACTAAAAATTCTGTTCCATTTTTACAGCCCTGTTTCTCATATGCCACTGCTGTAGATAAGCCTGAAAAAGACTGATAAATAGAAAATGTAAATACCAGAAGTTTAGGTCAAGTATGCAAATGCCTATTTCTGAGACTGTCATTTTAATTTTCCCTTAAGTCCCCATTCACCAACTTGTGTTATCTAGGCACACGACTTTGTAAATTCTTCAGGTCAAGAGCTGCCCCAATCCATTTCACGTTCCGCTGCAATTGCCTGTATTACATCATACCATTAGTGTGGCAAAATCAATAAAAATGTAAATGTATCAGGGGACTGCAGCGTAATTTTGGAAAATAACTCTACTGGTTTAACCGTCTTGGACAGTTAAAATTCTAACTAGAACACAGATTTTGAACAAGGCTTACAAACGGTTTGGCTTATTTAACATGTGCAGCAGAGAAGCAAACCCCAGCAATGAAATAGGCTGATCTGGTGCAGAGTATGGATGGGAGGGTAACTTTCCCAGTGTGAACACATGCAATCTTCTGGAATCTGCAGAGAACCAGCTCCTGCTTGGGAAAGCCATGAGGACCAGCAGCCTGCCCTGTTCACTGTGACCAGCCCAATGACGGACCTTCACCAGCTCCAGCCAAGGTCAGCTTCTCCTGGGCATTCCCTCCTGTTTCCAGGTGCATCACGACTTTCTCCACTTCCTTTGGGTTTAATGTTCATGTACACTGTGCATGTCCTTCCTCTGAGCCCAGCAGCAGCTCCCTAAGCAACCTACAACTGCGTAATTCTGCCTTTAATGAAAGGGAGCCTTTGGAGGTGAGCGAGGCTGCACCGCTCCAGCTCCCTCCTGGCGATCGCCGACAGCCAGGAGATGATTCTGCATCCAAACTGAGCTTTGCTTTAAGGAATGCTACACGTGAAATACCTCATTACTCACAGCAAGACACCAGGCCAATACCAATTAAGGAACCTGGTAGGAAAAGGGGTTTTTCTACTCACTGGCTATGCCAAGTCATTGGCACGGATGGGGATTTAAAAGGCAGTTTTAATTATAGTAGGTAAAACCCACAGATGATCAAGCTGCAGTGTCAGAAAACCATCAGAACTGAACACTGACCCATTTGGGTTGTTTGCTGAACTTTAATCACTTTCCAAGTCTGACAGCTGCTCAAACTTAATTGCTCATTACACTTGTAAATAAAAACTGATCTCACTCTCTGATTAGCCAACCATCTTATAGTTGCCATAACAACTTCTTGTCTAATAAGTGATTTCAGATTTACCATTATTTGTACTAGCAGAAAATTTCACAAAGGTCTCAGTTCGCTCTTTTCAGCAAAATACCCTTCTAATTAAAACCACCGAAAATCAGTAGAGAAAGGGCAGCTCAAAGATAATGAAAAAAAAAAAGCTATTTACTACAACAGCTTAAATGTGAGCTCAGGGTAACACAAACCCAAATACATCCTGCATCCAGCCCAACCTCTACATCCCACTATCAATCATCTTATTATCATGCCTATATCCCATAACAACAGCTCAGGAAAATACCAGACAGCATTCAGGAAATAACTCAGCTCACAGTGTGGAGACGGATTTCAAGACTCACTCCAGATGAAATATTCCAATAAAATTTGCATATTTTCTCTCCTAATCCTTAAATTAGGAACCAATTAACTGGTGAAGTTCCTTAACACTCTGTTAACTGATCAGAGAGCTTTTTGGTGAAAACTGAGGAGTTAAGGTCCTCAACAACTTATATAGAAAAGGGAAAAGTGTTGAGCCCAACAGATGTCCATTGCTTCAACTGCAATCAAGAAGGTTTTGGAGGAAAAGCTACAACATAGTATCTCATCTCTGGATCACTTCATTCAAAACCTTACTTAGGCAGGACTTTTTGGACAAAACTACTAATTAAAGCCTCGTGGATGTCTAGAAATTTAACTGCATTTCTGTAAGTATTTGGTCACCAAAGCTTAAGTAAAATGCCTCTATTAAATATACACACGTATTTATTAGTCTCAGAAGACAAAGCTATGAAATACCTCTCACCTGTAGGCCCAGAATATCATAAAAACTTTCCAAAATTTGCTGGCAAAGCTGCTGAAGCTTACAATTTATTTAATATGCTCAAGGTAGCTTTTTGTGTTTATAGGCCAGGAAAGATACCCCCTTCCTTCTAAAAGGAAAATAAATGCAGAAAGCTGTAACTGAGACAAAATAAAAGTTAAAAAAAAAAAAAAGTCAGGAAATACCAGATTTTTAAAGAGACTTTCTGCATTTACTAAATTAGGCAAAAACCCGGGATTTTTTTGTTATTTGGGTCAAATACGAAACCAGTCATACTTTTTGCAGTAAATGTATCCCATGAAAATAAAGAGAATGCAACATGTTCAAGTTAACATCTTCAACATTCCTGGCCACATTTGGGATGCAACAGCGCCTTTCCTGCCTTAAGAACAAGAAACCAATGCTCTGAAAAATTCTTGGGATTCAAACACAGTTTACAACACAAATCTGTGCCTTCACTTTGTGTATATTTTCTTTGATCTGAATTAGAAGAAAGAATTTCTTCCCAAGCTAATTTAACCCAGAAGGTTTCTGAGAACCAGCTGGAGAACAGGCTGCCTTACTCTCAAGGAATAAGCAGGCTACAAGGTAACCAACTTATTCAACAGGTTCCTTCTGAATATCTCATTTTTGAGTCTCCTGATGCTCTCTGCAACTACAATGAGCTGCCAAATGCTGTGAACCAAGAGATACAGGAGCATGGGTAAATAGTCCATACACCGCCGTGCCAGGAATTGCTCAAACACAGACAAGGCACAGATTTCTTTCATCCCTAATCTTCGATTTTGAAATTAGTTACTACATTGTGGAGTCCACCTTATAATTCTGGCAGGTAGAGAACAATCATGGAGTGTATATTCAAATTTAAAGACAGTGCTGCCAATAATAGGCTGGCTGGATTTATTTGCATCTCCCCTTCTTGAGCAATGGGAAATGTTACCTATAGATGGAAGATCTGACTCCCTGGGTTGTACAAAAACATGTTCACCTGTAGCAAAGGAGCTGCTCCTAAGGGAAGAGAGACCCAGCTCTAGCAAAGCTTTTAGACCAGTATCTTTTGTGCTGAAGAATCATCAATTTTCAAAGTGCCTTTTGCCACTGACAGAAACTGAAATGATCAGGCAGAACCATCAGCAGAATAACTACACAAATACAGAAGATAAGGCTTATCTATGCTTGGCAGGATTTTTATGCTCAGCAACAAGTTTCTTTTACACAGAAAACTAGGAATTCCCCAGGCAAATGCAAATGAGAAAGAGGAAGACTAGTTCTGGATGCTGTGTGCAGACTCATCGCTGCATTTCACAGGCTGGGCTTTCGGTCCCTTCCTCACTTCTCAGGGCTCCCACAACGTCCTTTCTCCCTGTGCTCTCCAAACATTTATGCTCTTATCACCTATACATTGTACAGATTTTAAACCCAAACACAAAGGATGAAATTACTTTTAGTCGCATAGGAAACACCAGATGAGGAAGGAGGTTGCCAGGCCAGCCTCGAAGAGCCCCAGCCCTGCAGGTACCAGGCAGCACCTTCCCCAGGAAGGATCATCCCACCAAAACTTCTGCAAGAGCTGCTGCTGTCCCTCCACTGACCACTATCACTGAGAATACCACAAACGCCTCCATCACCTCCAAAAATTGTTAATTAAAAACTCAACATGGTTTATGAAACCATAGGAAAGTCTGCCTACCTTAAAACTGTTCCTCACTAAGGAAAACACAGGGTACTTTTTTGGGGGGAAAATTGTTTTGAATGAAATATTAAATCAGTTGGAAGGGTTTGTGGGGGTTTTCTGTGGTTTTTAGGCAATCATATTTTAAATATGCAGTTTAAAAAAATCTGCTGAGTTCATGAATAGAGCAGTAATAAACTGGGAACAAGCTGTCCTCACTCTCACATATAGATGGCTATTAGAAGCATATGGAATATACATTCAAGTGTACCATGCTGAAAGAGATAAAACAGCATTACCCAAAAATACATGTTATAATACCTTCATGAACTACAATCTGCTTTTGTGCCTATAAAATAAATCCAGTCTTAGTAACCCAGTATTAAATGGTATTATACTAATTACCCAGCTTCACACGTGTACGTAGTTTCTCCAAGTTGCCAGACTCATGACTCAGTATTTATTTGCTCCTTTAAAAGCAAAGATATCCATTTTCATATTTCATGGAGATTTTCCTTACAACATAATCCATTGTCATGAAGTGAAAGCAGATCCAAATAATCTTATAAAACTAAAAGCACTTTATCAGGCTCTTTTTGCATGACAAGCACAATTCTGAATGAGCAGTGGGGGGCTGGATTTCTAACAACTGACCAGCTACAGGAGCACCTAGAAAAGTACTTCAGCTCTGAGGAGAGAACTTCTTGTGCTCTTTTCACTGCAGGCAAAGGCAAAATTCATCTTTTTGATACAGCAAGAAAAGTTACTGCCACCTAGTACTGAGAAAAACTTCCCTTAGAATAGTGGACAATGCGTCCATGGTTATGGGTAAATGCAAAGGACTTTTTATTTTATTATAAGGCAATGAATGAAGAGACAGAGGATTCAGAGCTCAATAGCACACTGCAAAAATGATATTTTATGGGGACCATGTCCTAAGAGTACGGTGTGCACTTTGAACACTGATTTCTAGCACTGGGGAAAGGCTTGTCTTTAAAAAAAATGTTTCACACACAGCACAGCAAAGTAGTAAGTTTACTTTGAAGGGAACTTAGGGAAATTGTGGACAAGAAAGCCTGGATTAATGCCTCCCACAGGACTACCACGGGCTGCTGGCTCTAATGCATTTCTCTGTTCCTGCATGTAGCCATCAACTCATTTATTTAGGAATCGTTTTTATTCTAAGACTCATAAAAATCTTAGAGATATAAGAAACCTGAAGAAAGGGCTCGAGTGCTTCTTAGGGAAGGGAAAATAAAAAGGTGTTTTAAACTCCCTTAGCTGAAGCATTTTCCCATTAAAAAGAAAAAAAAAAAAGAAAGGGAGGGGGGAACAAAACAGCAGCTCTGAAAACAGACTGTATCCACCATATATATTATCAATTTAACAGCCTTGAATGGAAACTGCAAGTGCTTTGATAAAAATCAATTGAAAAGCTGTCTGCCTCACTGTTGCTTCAATAAAGTGCCTGTGTATCTTTTGCTGAAACCTTGTTTTTGTAGCCTCCTTAAACAATACTCTGTATTAAATCACCAAACTGTTCCTCCTCCGAGAACAGACTCCAAGGCAAGTGCCCAGACCAGCACCGTGCATTGAAACTTCCCTTCAGCAACAGGGACCAGGGGTGTAAACCAGCAGCACCTGATCCCCACTCCTAGCCACACAGGACAACTTCATTTCTGCTGTTTTGTTAAACATTAACTTTCAAGTCTCGCTGCACTTAATTCAGGTGCTGAATTTCTCTCCCAGAGGTCTTTGGCTCTGGGTCAGGCAGATTTGGGGCTGCAGTGAGAAGAGCTGAGTTCAGCAGCACACACAGCCCTGACCAGAGCCTGACCAAAACCGACCTTGATGCCCCTGTCCACCACCCTGTGAGGAGCCCATTTCACACCTCAGTGCCCCAGGTCAGCCCTCTGCACCTGCATGAGGCGGGCAGCAGCAAGGCTTGGTTTGGATTCAAACAAATAAGCACTTTCCTGAAGCCTTTGCAAAGTCTCCAGAGTAAAACAAAAAAAAACTAAACCAGGCTTTCTTGTGTCCTCACGTGTAAGCCATATGGCCACTATCAAACAAGCAGAATGGCCAAAAAAGAGTCACCAGCACTCCACATTCTTGTAATTCAATCAGCTTTAATCATTGAAGATGTTTTCGCTAACCTGCAGCAAAGGTATTTGTTCTAATAACCTTGAATAGAGTGGTGACACTTTAAAGATGGCTCCATTGAACAAAGAAAGATAAAAACGCAATTTATGGCAGGATGGTGAATCTCAAGGCAAATTCCCACTACTGTAAATTGCAGCTTTTTCTCCAGGCTGATCCCTCTCCACACAGCAAACACTCTGTCAGCGCTGCTTTACTACAAATCTTCCTGCTCTTCTACTCCTCACTGGTCGGGATATTCTTCAAGATAGTATTTACAGTAGTGATTGGAAAAAATAAACTGTTCAGTCATAAGAACTGGGCCAGCACCCAATGCCACAAAGGATCTTGTCAACCTCAATGTACCTGGCAGCCTACAAAACCCACGGCACCCAATTCCACCCTCTAGACTCTCAACAGTCTTCACAAAGACCTTCTGAAAAACACCTCACAAAACCTTGGGAAGTGTTGGATTCTGCTACAAAATCACGGGTCAGATTTTTGGTTTATATGTAAAGTGATGCTATATTTGATGATCCCTTCACAGCAACCTCCAGGTAAAAAGCAATATGGAATGAAAGTGCTTTTTTTAAGTTCAGGAATCTCTCAGGTACAACTGCCTGCCTTCCACACAACAGCCCCAGCAAAAGCCACCCGCTCTTCTCAGGAAAGGACCTTGCTGGAGACACAAGGACACTTTAGTGACCAGAGGTCAAAGGATTATTGCCAAATTAGGTGAGGTTTGTAATTAGCAGCCATGGTGATGGCTTATATTGTTTCGTCTATGCCATCACTGGCAATTAAATACAGGGTACCATATAAGGCAGTCCAAAAGTCAGGTAGGTTTCAGCAATGAGGAACCTGGCTGCCATTTCAACTGGCACTTTAGATGCAGGAGACTCTATCCATCTCCATTACAAATCCTCTGAGCTCATCCTAGCATTACTTTCCCACATTAAGCAAAAGAGTTAACATAAAAAGCCTGCCTAGCTTCAGACATTATCCAGATAAAGAGGAGAAAAGAGAAAATCCCTTGTATTACCTCTCAGCTCTCCCCAAACCTTCTCTGACATCTTTGTTCTTTCAGACCTGGCATTTATCTGCAGATATTGAAGAGCCCTAATTAAATCTTCTCGTGAACCTCTGCTACTTCCTGGCAGAGAACACACATTCTTGGTGTGCCGATGGACCTACAGGATTTTCTGCACTTCTCCCTTATGGTGAGTGTTAGGCCTTGCTTGAAAACATCACAACTGTGTACAACACAATATGTTTAAACAGAAATACAAAATTATTCCATTTCTTTCAAAGAATGAAGAGAAACATAAGTGAAAATTATATTCCACAAGCTCATTGGAAAAACAAATTGTGGAAGCACTGGGCATATAGCAGTGTCTGAGAACAAGGCGTGCTTTTGTTTTACTGCTGTCTCAGAAAGGGATAAATGGCAGCGATACGAGAAGCAGAAAAATTTGTCTTCCAAAATAAAATCTGCAGTTATCTCTTCCCCCTGGGAGTAAAAAAAAAAAAAAACCAAAACAACATTCTGAAAGTGCAGCTGAATTTTGCATTAAAAGAAGCTGCACACCTAACCTTATCTGATGGAAGCAGCTCAGTGTTCAAAGCCTCAAAGTTGGCAGCGACTGCTCGTTCAGCAAGCGAAGGGATGTGAGAGCTGTGAAAACCTTTGCACTCTGGACTTAAAGAGGCAGAAGGCTAAGAAAGAAGATTTTACTGCTCCTCCCTCCCTGCCCAACAATCCTTCAGCTCCTTCAAATCACTGACTGATGCTAAAAGAAGCTGCCAAAAAAGAGAGGAGAAATTGCTGCCTTCCCTTCCCAGGCTGACGGCAGAGGCCTGGCCCAGCAGCAGCTGTCCTGGCAGGGGTGCTCTGATGGCCAAACACAACAAAGCCAATTCACTCTAAAAACACCTTTCAGTTGAGCTGTTCTCATTATTCTCCTCCGATTCCCGGCACTTCTCTCCCTCAGCAGAAGAAACAAACAGCCCAGATGGCTGAGGATAAACAGCAAGTTATACATATGCTCCATATAGCCTGACAAAGAGAGTCCAGCCATGCTCAAAGCACAGCATGAGACTCACCCATGCAAGGGCCTTTTACCTTGACCAGGGGTTCACATGAGGATGAGGAAAGGACTATAAAAGAGGTTTGAGGCAATGAGATGATACTCTGCAAAATTTTCTCCACTATAGTTTTCAAAGACTTCCGTGATTCCATAAATCAACGTAGAATAGCTATAGGCTAGACTATGCATAGCTGTATGTCACAGAATCACAGAGAGTTTTGGGTTGGAAGGGACCTTAAAGATCATCTCATTCCACCCCCTGCCATGGGCAGGGACACCTCCCACTATCCCAGGTTGCTCCAAGCCCCGTCCAACCTGGCCTGGAACACTCCCAGGGATGGGGCAGCCACAACCCTCTGGCAACCTGTGCAAGGGCCTCACCACCCTCACAGGGAAGAATTTCTTCCCAGTAGTCCATCTACCCCTACTCTCTCGTCAGTTTGAAGCCATTCCCCCTTGTGCTGTCACTCCAGACCTTTGTAAATAGTCTCTCTTCATCTTTCCTGTAGGTTCCCTTCAAGTATTGGAAGGCCACAATTAGGTTCAACCCAAGGCCTTCTCTTTTCCAGGCTGAACAGTCCCAGTTCTCCCAGCCTTCCCTCGCAGGAGACATGCTCGACTGAGCATCACCTTGGCTTTGGGACTGCCCGCTCTCCTGCACTGCAGGAACCTGAGCCAGCCTGTTCCTTCCCACCGCAATGTCAGAGATCTTAAATTTCTTCAAGGCCCAAGAGAGGAAAGCAGGAGGCACTGAGAGCCCACCCAGCTGACATGAAAACTCAGAGTTACCAAACTCTGCACAAGTGATGCCCAGGCTTTCTCCTTTCTCTTCTTTGCCCCAGCCATGGCAACCCAGACCAAAACATGAGTAGCCCTAAAAGAACACGTCTGTGGGAGGGAGTAGCCACAGCAGCCCAGGGAAGCCTTGACTGGCCACGCAGTGAAAGCTCGCTCAGAATAACCTGCTAATGGCACCAAAGCATTACCAAAACCACAATTCAGGCTCCAGGCTGAAAACCGAGTGCGTATTTGTGTCTCTAAACCACATCACCCCCCTGGTCACTCAGAGGTACAGGGAGGTTTCAGTACTTTGAGAAAAGCTGGATCAATGACAGGGTGGTCTGGAAGAAGGCGTTCAACTTCAGGCAAAGGAGCTGGGGGATGCAACAACTTTCCTGCATCCATTTCGATGTGGAGTCACTCTCTTCTCATGGACAACAGCCTGCCCAAAGCCCCCCCTGTTCCCCAGACCTTGTCTGCCCACTGATCCCTCCACGACCCCCACTAACCCCAGAGCCCCCATTGAGGCCTCCAGCACCCCCCAAACGCAAAAGCCTTCCAGCACCTCCAAGCCGCCACCGCCCTTGGAATCCCTGCTCCCCAGAGAGCCTCTCACACCTCCAAAGGCCCCCGGCAGCCCCCAGAGTGGCCTCACCACCTCCAAGTCCCCCCTCAACCCCCACTGCTCTCCATAACACCCAACCATCTCCACTAAGCCCCAGAGCCCCTTACCGAGCCCGAATGTCCCCCTGAGCTCTCACAGACTCTCCACCCACCGCTCCCACCGCTCCACACAGACCCCCCCAGAGCCCCCAGAGACCCCAGAGGCCCCCGCTGCCTCCAGCCCCGC
>VZRR01006436.1:0-22578 GCA_013398015.1 Oreocharis arfaki | reverse complement strand
CCGCCCCGAGGGCACGGTCCCTGCGCTGATTGGCTGACACCGATTTCTCGCGCTCTGATTGGTAGCTGGCCTTCCCACCCACTCCCCGCCCATTGGTGGCTGCGCCGATCACGTGACCTCCCGTAGCAACGCACCTGTGCTTCCTTAGCGACGGGCACCGAGGCGCGGGTGGGGGCCGGGAACCGGGAACGGAGCACGGAACCGACCCAGACCCCAGGGGACCTGCGGGGGAGAGTCCTGATCGGCCGGGATCTGGGCCTCGGTGGGTGCTGAGAGCGGGAGGCGGCGGCTTCTTCCTACTCCCCGGGCAGGGGTGGTTAGAACCGGCATTGACTGAAGAGGCGCTGGACAGGTGCACATCCCTGGGAGTGTTCAAGGCTAGGCTGGACGGAGACTAGAGCGACGTGGTCTAGCGGAACGTGTCCCTGCCCGTGGCAAGGGTGGAACAAGATGAGCTTTAAGGTCCCTCCCAACCCAAACCATTCTGTGATTGTACAAGGAAGAGGGAGAGGAAGGTCAAGGATGGATAAATCCAGAGCCTTGTGCTCCTCGGTTTCTACTGCGCACAGCCACAATGAGGTTTGGTTTGTTAATGAAATGCCATGATGAGAACAGAACTCTCTAAACTCTGACATTTCTTATTCCTGTCCTATGCAAAAATAAATCAGAACTTACTCTGTAATTATAAACATCTTATGCAAGCAAAAGTTTGACGATTCAAGTCCTTCACACTGATTCATTGACTCTGCACAGTTCGAAAAAGACAAATAGTCTCATTACTCCCAGGGCAACATTAGTGATACTTAAATTTCCATGAAGAATTTCTTCACTGAAAGGGTTGTCAAGCATTGGAACAGGCTGACAAGAGACGTTGTGCATTCCCCATCCCTGAAAGTGTCCAAGGCCAAGCTGGATGGGACTTGGAGCAACGTGAGTTAGTGGAAGGTGTCCCTGGCCCTGGCAGGGGGTTGGAATGAGATGATCTTTAAGGTCCCTTCCAACCGAAACCATTCTGGGATTCTAGGATTGCTGGAAATAGTAACCAGGCAGTGATTTAATTTCTTTTTCTTTTCTGTCATCTAAGGCTGATTCCGTCTCACAATGAGTCAGTTTTTCGGTAATGTCGAGCCAAACATTATTGATGATGAAATGATTCGGAAAGCCATTGAAGAGAAGTGTCCAGAGGACCTTGGAGATCTTGCCAGAGGGGAAAATATTAACTTTAAGGTTGTGACAGAACTACAGCTTAGTTTTAAATGTGAGTATCAGAATATATACATATTTTCCCTCTCCTTTTGCTAGAAGGTAATAGAATAAAGCATGAAGTGGGTAACTGGCAGTTAAGCAATCATTATTAGCTTGGATTTGTTATGTGAAAATTAACGTCTGGACTTAGACTTTTGCTCATACCTGTACCAAGTAGCTTCATCAGAGGGAACCGGCTGTTTTTGCTGATGGGTAACCTCAAAGCTGCTTCACTTCCCACTCTTATTGTCACTGCTGTTCTCATTTAACATTTATATTGTGGTGACACCTACAGGCCACAGGCCTATTGGGCCCCTCCGTATGTGGCCAAATCCAAACCTAAGCAGGCTCTGCCACAGCTGGTGATTGTGTGGGAGCTGTTTGGGAGATTAGGGTGATTACAATCCAATCTGATGGCATCCTCTGGTCGTCCATAGCATTACCACAGCTTGCCTCTTACTGTCAGACCTGCTGTAAACTTGCACTCAAAAAATGAAAAGGAAGAACATTTGCCTCAATATTTCAGTTTTCGGGGGAGGGGAGTAATTTCATAGGCAAAAATCTACTGTTGATTATTCTTTGTGTGATCCAGTAAAATAATGTGTCTATGAGTTGATTTTCTTAGAAAAGACTCCCGTGACCTGATCCTGCATAGATTTGTTTGCAAATACAAGATACAGAACTGTGTGAATGTTTTGTGCATGCAATTCCTTGGTTTATTGTGCCCTCACCAAATAAGGATAGCAGGACAGCCGATGAAATCTTCTGGGAAGCCATTGCAGGGGAAAGAGAAATGGGAGTGAGAATGTTCTGACAGGTATTTCCTGTCACCTTGGTCCTGATGCTTTGCTGTGGTGACTAACGGCCTGCCCTTGTGATTCTGTTTTTGGAGGAAACTAAATGCAGGGATATCGATTAGTTCTAAACTGCAGCCTTCACAGAAAGAGTAGCCTCCAACTTCCTCCTCTGTGATGAGAATCGTGGGAGCAAGAGAGTCATTTACAAAAGCAGGGGCTGGGCACCACTAGACTGCAAATGCAGAGAAAAGCAGAGTCTCATCCCAAACCTCCCGCTTGGAGCTGGAGAGGAAAATGAAGGTCAAGGCCTCGTAGCAGTGGATTCATAAAGCCACTGGAGTGCAGGGCCGTAGTCAGCATCCCCTGCGCGCCTCGTTGGCCTCGCTGATGAGCAGCGTGCGCTGGTGCAGGACTCTGAGGTTAAGTGGGCTGTTTCATTGAAATCTCGTCCAGCTACTGCACCTCTGAGCTCTTCAAGGCACTCATCACACGCTGAAAATCCTTTTGGAGGAAAGACTGGACGTGTTTTCCTTGTGCAAGGCAGCGTGTCTACTAAAACGAAGCTGTCTCACATGAAAAGCGATTTTCTTTTATTTTCTTTTTTTTCCTGTGGCTTTAGGTATCCTGCAGATTGATAATCTGTGTTCATTAGAGAATCTGACTAAACTGCAGCTGGACAACAACGTCATTGAGAAGATAGAAGGTCTGGAGAGTCTGGTTCACCTTGTATGGCTTGGTGAGATACAGGCATAGGAGGTTGGGTGCCTTCACAGGTGCAAAGCAATCTGCGATAAACCAGGATGTCACCTTCCTTCTCAAACACGACTGATAGGAGCTTACACTGGGAAGGCTGTCAGCTGTCTCTGTGTCTCCTTATTTGAGTGTCAAATGTCAAAATGCCTGAGTATCAGAGCTGCAAAACAATCCTTCAAATGTTTAAAGTCTGGGCTTAGTACATTTGGTGTGGCAGGAACAGGAAGCTGAGGTTTCAAGGTTGTTTCCAAGGTTTGTATTGTGTTTAGGGTGACTTTCAGGAATATTTATGGAAACATTTCTGTTATTTGGAAGCCTGTATTTTGTTTTCAAAGCTGCTGCAGGCATTCCAGAGCCTACAACCCACCATCTTTACCCCTATACCTTTAAGGGCTCGGTGTCATTGTTGTCCCAAGGAGTGCCCATCCTTGTAGCCTTATGTGACTGCTTGCAGCTACACAGATGCACAGCTTAGAGCATTCCCTGGAACTGCAGCCACACTGCTGGTTGGAATTCTAAATATATCCTCAGCATGCAGGGCTTCAGCTCGTAAGCACGTTGTGAAATGTCTAATGGGTTCTTCCGCCCAGTTGTCTGCACTGTTCTGCTCCACAGATGACTGATGCACTTGTGAATCACCAGCTAATCACCGCAGTGTAAGCAGAGTGTTTTGAAGCACACTCACATATTTCGTTTGCCCAAAGGCTGCAGTGGTTCAGCTGGTGCTACACAAGTGTCTCAGCCACCCAAGAGACCTCATAAAACTGTTTTTGGACTCTTGGCTTGCTCAGTGCTAGCCCAAGGGCAAATCCTGCCCTTAGTCATGGTGAGCGTAGGTGTTAGGAGAGATGTTCTGGCAGGAGGAGAGGACATTTCAATAAGTGAAACAGCTAAAGTGAGCCTTTGCATAACTCCACTGACGTGGAACTGCTGTATCTTGGTCCTATAGGAATGACCACAGCCGTGGCACTGGTGTGGCAGGCCAGAGCCTCCAAGAAACAAGACAATGTCAGATTTGTCACAGAAATTCCCCTCTTAGGGCATTTCCCCACCTCTTGTCTTGTGTTTCTCCATAAGGCAGAAGTCCATTTCAGGCAGTGTATGTGGACTCTGCATGGACTAACTTCAGCTTTTCCTCTCATTTAAAAGTTGCACAGACCATTGCAAGGAGAAGATGGGGATGAAGGATGATTTAATGCTGAGCCTTTCCTGTGGGGCACTAACCACCCCTGAGAGAAATCTGTGTATAAACTCCTACATCCAGAACTAAATGCAAGGGAGGAATCAGGGTGTTCTGCAAGAAATAATTTAATGTTTGGTTTCTAAACTCTTCCCCAGACCTCTCCTTCAACAATATTGAAGTAATTGAGGGCCTGGATACCCTTGTCAAACTGCAGGACCTCAGTCTCTACAGTAACAGAGTATCTAAAATTGAGCACATGGACACATTGCAAGAGCTGCAGATTTTCTCCATAGGAAAGAATAACCTGACCATTGTGGAAGATGTGAGTGTTCCCTGGCTTTGCAAATATTCCCTGTGGAAGGATCAGATATTCTAAAACTGGCATTTACCATTGTGTCCAAGCCCCACCTTAGGTGATAAAATTCTCTTTAGGATTTCAAAGAGATTTCAGTATTTTTGAGCTATGGTTTTGGTCCTCTCTCCTGGTGTTAAGTGCTTACTGCAGCCATTTTTCTTTTAGATTATTGACTCATGGGGCCCCAGTTCTGTGACTGCTCTCAGCCATGGCAAAATTCCTATTGGCTCTCATGAAAGCTAGAAAAGGAATAAGTGGCTACATATGAGAAAAGGGGGGAGACTAGGATTTATTTGGGGTTCTTTTGAGGGCATCTTACCAATTTAAGACCTGTGATTTGTGCACCCCATCAGCCTTCTCTCTCTTCCCATTGTCTAGATATTTCCAATGTGAATTTAAGTATTTCCTTTCCCAAAACCATTAGACACTCATAATTGACTGTCGTGTGAATTTGGCAGTGGAGCAGAATACATATTGCAACTTAACTGTAATAAAAGCAATAAATTCCAAGGCTGTGTTTCCCCAGCACTGGGAAATACAGAGCTCTTTCCCTTTGGCACAGGTTGTCTATCTCAGGAGGTTAAAAAACCTACGGACACTGAACCTCAGTGGGAACCCTTTCTGTGACAAGGAGCACTACACGCTGTTTGTTGTTGCTCATCTTCCAAGCCTGGTGTACTTGGACTTCAAGCTCGTGAGACACTCCACGGTGAGATTTCTGCATTCCCTGATTGGGAAATCAGGCAACAGCATCTCACAGAGCCTTTGCTTTGTTGGTGTGCCAGCAATATTCCAGCACTGGGGGCAGGTTCCCTGCAGAAATCAGGCTCACAGAAACACACAGTGTTTATTCTGCTTCCACATAACAGCTGTGAACCTGTAGGCCAAATTCTGTCAAATCTGACAGAGAGGTAGAGGTGTCAGAAGCATGATGTCTTCACAGATTTTGTGAAAATCAGCAGCTGTGTGTGGGAGAGGGGCCTGGTTCATGTTGCCACAGAGAGGCTGCAGTGTGAGTGCAAGTCTTCTCAGAGAATCTCGGAGGAAATCAGTCTTGAGACATGGATCCGGGGGGAAGGAGCCTTGGTGGTCCTGCTGCTCACAGAGTGATTTGTTTCAGTAGCAGACTAACAGACTATCCCAGCAAGCAGGTGCCTGGATGCACTTCCCAACTCTTGATTTCTGAGAACAAGACAGTTCAGCCTCACCAGTAACCTGTGGAACTGCTTTATCATCCCAGGGCTCGAAGGAACAAAGACAGGGGTTTTTGTTCAGGGGTTTTTTTTTAGTAACCAAAGAGCATGATTAGTTGTAAATTTGCTTGGCAGAGAGCAGGAGCTGTACTTGGAATGTACATTGCTCTTACCATAGGACTGGAAGGGCTCTCCAGGTCATGGAATGCAGTCTCTGCTCATCAGGGACGTCAGAGAATTGCATACTTAAATTTGTCAAGCTTCAGTTTCTAGCTAATGAGGTTCTTGCCCCTGGTACTACCTTGCCATCCTCTCCTCCAAAGAGCGTTCTCCTCCCTAGAAAATGTATTAACCTCGCTGACTGATCAAATTGGAGCTCAAATTCTAGAAGTCAAAATAGAACTTCTTGCTAAAAGAGGAAAAAACCCAACTCTACAGATGCGAAAATGGAGAGAGAAAAGCTTCCTGAGACTGAATTATCTCAGATGCATTGAATGTAGAAACAGAATAATACGCCAGCAAAAAATGGGATGGGGTTTAGATTAGAAACTTCACAAGTAGTTTAATAAAAAGCCCATGAGGAAATGGAGATGCAGATGCCACACTGGTGCATGTTCTAGAAAGATCAGTTGCTTATGCCCAGACTTGTTGAGCAATGTATAATCTAATACAAATATTTTATTTATATTTCTCAGAGACAAGCTGCAGTTTTAAAGTATCAAGATCTGACTAAGCCATTGGAACAAGAGGAGGCTCAAGCCCTTGCTCTGCAGGAGATAGAACAGACAAAGCAGAAAGAGCTGGAGTACCACCAGGTAAGTTTTCTTTGTCTAGTTGTGTATTGTCTCAGGAGAAAGAAGCACAACACATATTGACTTGTCTTTTCTCTGCTTGAAGATTTAATGAGAGGTTAACATTGACTCAGCTAAAACTAAGGCTTGGATTAATCTCTCTGATAGCTGAATCTTATCTTTTGGATAAAACCAGGAACTGCTGTGGAATACACATGACATGGGGGAACATAATTCTTTGGGCTGAACAATGAAATTACAGATAGAGACCCTGCAAAGCTAAATAGTAAATCATACTCCTGGAGTTTATTAGCCTGACGTGAGATTAAGAAAATTACAAGTCTGAGGGAAATGGTAACATTTTCATGGTGATGTGACTTTTTTTTTCTCCTTCACACTATGTTAAGCTTTTCATTAGCTTTATGGTTAAACTCTCCAGGACTTTCAGAGATCACTTTAGTCCTGTGACCAGACTGAAAGCAAGACCAGGTGGAATGGTTCTTTCAGTTGAGGCCTGGCTCTGTATTCCAGACCTCTAGAAGATCAGAGTGGCTGAAGTTTAGTGGTTTAGTGCCAGGGAGGATGCCTGCAACTCTTCCCTTTGTCCCTTCCCAAAGTTCACCAAATCCTTATCTGAAAGGCTTAATAGCCTTGCAATAAGTGTTTGTATGTGGTAATGTCTTATATTGGCAACTGGAACAGGTTTCCCAGAGAAGCTGTGAATGCCCCATCCTGAAGTGTTCCAAGCCAGGTTGGATGGAGCAACTTGGCCTAATGCAAGGCGTCCCTGCCCATGCCAGGGGGGTGGAATGAGATGATCTTTAATGTCCCTTTCAACCCAAGCCATTTTATGATTCTGTGATCTGATATGAGATTAAACAGTGTTTTTTATCCTTAGGCTACAGAGTTGTAGCAGCAAAGCCCCTGGGAGGGGTTTCACTCCAGTTGCAAGGTGCTTTCATGGCTTGGCTGGTGTGTCTGCTGCGTTCCTGTAACTGTGTCTGCACCAATGTTCTGCTGCTGCTGAGGTGCTTATAGGAGAGAGACACGTCCTGAGGACTCACAGCAGGCTGGCATCTTTATTTTACTTATTTTGCTCTGTTTCTCTTCAAAGACAGCCTTTGTTGAGTACCTGAATGGATCATTCCTGTTCGACAGTCTGTATGCAGAGGATACAGAAGTTGCCAAACTGGCTTCCCTCCCTGAAGTGGAGGACCTGCTGCAGGCATATCCTTTCTGGGTTTGGAATACCTACAGCTAAAAGGTAATGCCTTGAGTTAAGAAGGAAGTGCATCCACAGGGACTCTTCATCTGTTGCTTTTGTCCAGACCTGAAAGCTACATTGATCTAAGATCTGAGACAGTCTGTGTTCAATTTTGGAATGGTACCAAAAATTACATGGCAAGGCTGTGAGACCACTGACAGCTTTAAGGCTTGATATCTTGTGAAATATGAGGGCTCCAAACAAATGGTTTATATTGCTGGCAAGCTGGCCAGCCCAGCTTGAAACATCCCATTTGTAAAACCACTCGTTTCTATCTCCAACAGGTCATGAGATCCCAGCGTTTTAAATTCTCACCGTTGTAATTACCATATTCCTTTTCCTTCTCTTGAATCAAACACAATTTCGGTAGCCTCCTTTTCTGACCCTTCAAGAATCAAGACTTTTGTACTTTCTTTAAGTCTGGAATCCACTTAAAAGTTTAAAATGAGCTGGAAGATAAATCTCTGTCAGTTAGATTGTAAGAGCACAGTCGCTAAAATCATGTTGAAATTGAAGTGGTAGGAGATAGGAACAGACTAATCAGAACGATACAAGTCGCATATCTCACAACCTGCCAGAACTGGCAACGTGAAGTTTCCAGGCCAGCACATTTTTCTGATCATTGCTCCTACACGGGGGAGCAGAAAGCAGACACTTTTTTTTCTTTTTTCTTTTCTCATTCAGATTAATAGAGTATTGTCAAGGCCAGTAACTTGACCTTCCTTAAAATTGCATTACACTGTTGGGGAAAAATGCATCACAGCTTAACTACAATAGACTCCAGAAACAATTCCATTGCCAAGATAATAGCAGAAGAAAAATTGACGTTATTTTTGTGATGCTACCAAGTCAGTAGTTTATTCTGTGCTCTGGCTGTGGGCTCCAGAGCTGTATTTATTAACTACACAGGCACTATATTCACACTTGTGAAGACAGATAGGATTGTAGGCTTCGTTCTGCTGCTGTGTCAGAAGAGTCAGACAAGTGAATGTATTTTCTTCTCTTCCTCAAGGCTTTTTCCCCCTCAGGTTGCCACAGCTTTCTCCATACCCTTAAGGCAGCAAAATCCTATGCATAAAACGTGAATGGGTGACCCAGTCCTACCCCAGACAGAATATTTGGCAGCTCCCAGCAAGAACCACAGAGTTCACATAAAAATAGGTTGTAGCTCTTGTTGCTCAGATTTGCAGAGGCAGAAGGAACATAACATGTTGCTCCACTGAACAAGCAAAAAACCTTGACTCTGCTGTCACATACAAGAAGGAGTTTGTCTCAGTTTGTGAGAAGCTGTATAACTATGGACTGGAAGAGTATGAAAAACGAGAAGCTGAAGTCTCTAAATTCTACAAAAGATATAATGAAATTCTGACAGTCAACCAGCAAGAAAGCAGGAGAATAATCTCAGACTTCGAAAATCGGAACCAAAGGGTAATGTTATACTTTTGTACGTTTGATACAGGATTTCTCTACATCATATACCAGCTTTTAATTGCACTGAAAATGGGGGTAACTCCATTAAAATCAGGAAAATTATTCTGGATTGACAGTGCTGTAATGGGAATCAATACTTGATCCCTAATGGCAGAATCACAGAGTGATTGAGGATGGAAGGGATCTCTGGAAGTCATCTGGTCCTGGTCAAGGAGGACCACCCACAGCAGGCTGCCCAAGACTATGAATATCTCCAGGGATGGAGACTCCACAGCCTCTCTGGGAAACCTCTTCCAGTGCTCAGTCACTGATATTTCCTTGTATGTTTCTTACAACATACATTTATACAAAGAAAAATAGTTTTGTTAGCTAATATAATGTCATTAACATAATGTGAAAAGTTTTTTAATACTTTATGTAGGAAAAAAAAGGTAATTGAAATTTCTACGCTTTGGGCAAACTACAACCAGCTAACACAGCCTTTATCTATACTGGAAATTCAGTGTAGAACGAAGTTAATGTGTCATAATGTTATCATGTATAAAGGTAAAGGTCCTTCAATGGTTTAAAGAAAAATGTGGCTAAACAGGGTGGGCTTCTGTACTTACTTTTTTCCCATCCAGAAAAGTCACCAATATTTAAGAAAATGGAAATGCTCAACCTTTCTTTTAGTTTAAATGTTTTTTATAAAGTTGATTTATAAGAGATAGATAGATAGATAGACAGATAGATAGATAGATATTTACTGCTACTCCCCTTCTTTTTGAAGCCTCCAATAGCTCTTCCTTCATTGAAAAATCGGGAAGAAAAGGAAGGAAATTGCAGGGCATTCAGTTTATTTTCAAGTAATTTTCTGCTTCAGTTCATTTTCTCAACAACAGCTCAAAGAACTATAAACCGAAAAAATTATATAAAGTTATTTTAATGTATTTCTAGTCTTTTAAAGCAGAAACTCTCTCTTTTCATTCCGCTCAACTCCAGCCACCCATTGTGGCTGCTCAGGGCGTAGCTTCTAGCTGGATCCCTTTCTAACCATGTATAATAGATGGATCATGATTTTGTTTCCACAGAAAAAAATAAGGGAGGGCTAAAGCCTGGTAACACTGTCAGCTGAGAGAGCAAGTCCCTGACAACTGACACCAGCAGAGTCACGAGCGCTGGCTCCCGCTGGAAACCAGGTCACTTTTATTTCAGTGCCTGTCACAGGCTGACGGCTGCTGAGTCACTGTGCTCCCGGGGCCTTGAACCTTGCTGACTCATGCTGGAAATCTGCATCCAGCAGCTCTAGCTGGGGCATGAGCTGGCAGCACTGCCAGAGTCACAGAATCGCGCAACGATTTGGGTTGGAAGGGACCCTAAAGACCATCTTGTTCCGACCAAAGGTTTGACATGAATATTCAGTTAACTTCCACTTGAATTCTCACTGTGTCTTCCATAGAAAAACCCTAAACCAGCAAAACAAACCCTGCAAAACCTACAAAAACAAAGAAACAACAACAAAACTCAAAGGAACGTGGCTGAGGTCAGATTTTACCGCCTCACCTCTGTCTGACCTACAGGCTCAGCTATGGATTGGGCTGCAAGGGCATGGAGTCACGAGGGGAATGGCCTTAAGATGAAGAAGGGGAGGCTTAGATGGGACATTAGGAAGAAATTAAATTAAATATTGGGAAGAAATTGTTCCCTATGAAGATGGTGAGGCCCTGGTATAGGTTGCCAGAGAAACTGTGGCTGTTCCATCCCTGGAAGTGTCCAAGGCCAGGTTGGACGGGGCTTGGAGCAACCTGGGACAGTGGAAGGTGTCCCTGCCCATGGCAGGGGGTGTGACTGGATGATCTTCAAGGTCTTTCTCAGCCCAAACCATTCTGGGATTCTGTGATTCTCTGAACAGGATGCAGGGCCAGTTTTCATATAAATATTAGAGGAGTTGGTACCAAAACCGAACACTGTTTTAACAGCATTTCCCCATCATTTAAAATTGCTGGAGGAGTTCAAAAGGCACAGAGGCCCCAGCAGACTGCAGTCTGTGAGCTGTTCTTAGGGCTGTTTGTCTGGCTGTAATCCTTTCATGTAAACTTGGGTAACCTGTAAAATGACTGCACTCTCTGAAGTTGGTTACAGAGGATTAAAGGCCTTGAACTTTGAAGTTATTGCTCTCAGAGGTGCAGCTTGAGTGGCTCTGGAGCCTTTTGAGCCTCCCAACTTGTTTACATTAGAGAATAAGACACCTTGCTCTCCCCTTCCTCCTTTTAACACTGCGAAGTTTGGGTAGTCCACCCCATTTCCAGACGCAAGCCTTGGCAAGGGTTTTTAACAGAATTCTTTACTTCACCTTGTTCCATTCCCTCTCTGGAGAAGTGGATTAGACATAATAAAACACATATTTTCCCTCCTTTTTTAAACAATTGATTGTTAACTGATTTTAAACAGACTTGAAAATAACACATTCAGCACAAGAGGATTTTTTTTTTTATCCAAGAAAACATAAATCTTGTCTGATACAAAAGTGACGTCAATACATAATTCTGAAGGGCAATAAATCCTTGCTGTAAGAGGAAGGCAGGCAATGATAGGTATTCCATATCCAGAATACTAAATACTGACCCTACTGGAAGCCAGTCAAGATTCACCTTGGCAGCAAGTGGATCAGGATTTAGGCCTGCGTTTCTTTCTCTGAAGCAATTGTTAATTTCTTCTTCACAGCCAGCAATGTCAAGAATTAAATATTGTTCTTTTTTTGCCTGAAATGAAGGGCAACCAAAGTTGGAAGCATAGAAGGGGCAAAGTCTTCTGCTGAGTGGAGGATGGGGAAGAGTTTTCCCAATCCCCCTGCAGTAGCAAGCCTCAGCACTGTTCACTACCCACTATGTAAATCTGGAGACTTCCCTGAATCATCACATTTCATTTCAGCTAATCAGCAGCAGGAACTTTTCTCACACAAGTAACAAGTTAATTAAATTGCGATGGAGTGCTGAACACAAACTATAAGCAATTCATGTATCTCTGTGTTTAGAGGCTGGATGAGATTTATCATGCCAGGAGTGGTGATACTGCTGAGTCTAAACGAGCTGAGGGCAAGGAGGACATCCTTCAGCTGTGGGATGCACTCATGACCTTGGAAGTGCTGGTATCCAACGACCTGGAGGTGAGGGCCAAGCACACAGACCTGTGAGACCTCACAGCCAGAACGTGGTGGGGTCACTTTTCTGTCACTGCAGCCTTGTATAGCAGCTTCCTCACAAAGAAGGGAGCCTCAGGACTTCCACTCAGGAAAACATTTTGTCCCCATCTTATTCTTTCTCTGCTCAAAGTTGATGAGTGTGAGATGAGGCCCTGGGCATGGATGCCTTACAACGGATTTCTGTTTATCAGAGCAAAACACAGTATGTCCTCCACATCTATCCAAGCTGATTTCCCACACTTTTGGAGATAAAGGGAGGTAGTGCAATCATTTTATAGGTCTGCACAAGTCGCTGCATAGCATGAGGCATATGCATTTGGGATTCTAGAGGTATCATTCTTTGAAGCTGATCTTTGCTATAAGATTACACACATTCCTGCTCAGCTTGCTGCATTTGCTTGCATAATAGCTGCCTTTTCCTCCCCAGACTTTTCCTCAAAAACTAGGGCAGGGCTGCTAATGTGCATCTTCATCGAAGGAAAAAACCCAAAGTAATCTGTTTAAAAATGAGCAGGCAGGAGCTGTGGCCTGTGTGCAGCAGTTTACCTTTGTGAGAGTGGATGTTAGAAAGCAGCAGCTCAAAATGGATCCTCGCTGCCTCAGAACTGTGCCTTTTTAGTGTTTTCTGAGTTGGCCCTCGTGTGTCTGCAGTCACTGATGGGATGAGCAGAAACATTTCTCCCTGTGTGCCCTGCTAGATTTGCAGGATTTAGGTACCAAGACATTAAGTGCAACACTTCACAGATTCTCCATCATTTCTGAAAGAGGAAATAGGCAGCAGCAATTTTAATTTCTGAGGACTAAACTAAAAGCTTCAGTAAAGCCCAGGAGGGGGTTGTGCTTCTGACAAGAGGCTCTTCATACAGATAAGTAGGCTGCAGCATGGCAGGGCATGGGAATACAGCCCTCTCCAGGCATTGCTTAGGTGAGGGTAACAAAGGATGCCCTGGCTTGCTCCAGACACTGGGTAAAGGTACCATTCAGTAAACTTCCCTCCTGATTTCTGTTTTTCTGTCCCTGAAGAAGGGAAGAAAATCTTGCAGCACTTTGAAAACATTTTACATGCTCAAGGCAGTTCAGTTTCTGACTGTGCTAATAACAGCATTGAGTCCAAATTACAATAAATTGTAGATTCCTCCTAGACTCTCTGACTCCCTGTTATGTTTATGCAAGCTTTCATTGTTATATTTCCTCTTTTTCCCCTCTGTTAAGGAACTATTACAGGATTTTAAAAGAAGCATTGATGTCACAGCATCAACATTAATTGAAAACATTCAAAGGATATATCCTTTTCACAGTATGTTGGCCTGGACCTTCCAGTCATGTACCTACACCTCACCTCTAAATCCAAAAATGAGCCACCATTATAAAAACTTTTTTTTTTAAATTTTAATCAACAGAAAATATCTTTTCCCAGCTTTGAGGAACGGTCATGTAAGGTGCCCAGCTTCTTCATGTGGAGACTCTGGAGAGCACAGAAAGATCTAAATTATACTGTCCTGAAAGTCTGTAGGATTTAGGCAGCTTTCACCCTGTTGGGAATCTTCCTTTCTTCTCCATGCAGAGAAGACAAAACACAGGGAAGATCTGGTTAGACCGTTTTCTAGGTACATTCCTGCCACAGTAGTCAATGAACTATCTACAATTCTTGTTGAAATGTCTTTAAATGGTGTTCATTTTCATGGGTTTTATGTCTACTGAAAAAAAGAAGTTATATGAGAATGCTGAAGTGCTTCAGTGTCAGGTCACACTGTTTTAAATCTAGAAATCTGTTGACCTGGTGCAAATAATTGCACTGCATTCAGGGCTTAGCTTTTTCCTGGAGGCCTCTTTCCATTTCCCTGGCAAACCTAGGTCCTCTCTCAGTCCTCTGTCATATTTGGCAGTAAGGATGAGACTCAACGTGTGATTAAGAACTGAAAGTGTATATCCTGATAATCCTGACATCACAGCAGCTTCTGGGAGCAGCCAGGCTCATTCCTGTAGAATCCAACAGTGCAGACAGTCAGTCCCAGTTACAGGAGGTCATTTAATCTCCACAGATGAGTGGTGTGCTCAGCTTTTTCCTTAACCAAGTTCTGTACGTTGAATCGGTGCCGGGACCTGGAAAATCAACACCATGAAAAGCTGATGGAGATGATCTTCGCCATCCTGGAGAAATTGGACAAGGATGAGCTTGAAGAGGATTTTCCTGATGATGTTCGAACGGTGAGGGCACCAAAACCATTCATCTCTGCGAGGGGGTCGGCAAGAAAACGAAGCCACAGCCTCTTCTCTGAAGGGACAGGATTTCCAGGAGGCTCTGTGGAGCCAGAGCCACACCTGAACCACAGCATAACCTCCTTCCTAGAGGGTCCAGCCACTTGGCTGAACTGTGGTGCCTTCAGACATCTCCACTGACTAGGACAGGGAATAAGTGCACTGTGGGTTTCCCTGGGCAGTGCTAGAGCTGGTGGCAGCAGCCCAGGAGAGGTGCTGAGGAAATCTCTCTCCTGCCTCCAGCACAACTCACTGCTCTGGCTGATTTCCAGGCACTCAGGCTGCATCTTTGCTGCACTCACTCACAGCTGGTTTTGTTCAGACTCTCTCTGCTCCTTCAGCAGAATCCAACAGTGCTCTGAATTTTGTGTACCAGGGCTCCATTTGCCTCAGTGATTTCAGAATCCCTTCCTGAAGCTCCTGAGTCCGTGAGCTGATCTGGAGGCAGGACATGACACTTTAAATGGAGATTTCCACCAAGCCCCCAGTCTTGCTGTGTTAGCAAAGATCCCAGGAGCCTTTCCAAAAGTACCAACATCACTGCAGTGTTCCACTCAGCAAGGCTGCTGCCCTTTTTGCCTCCATTATTCCTTCATTTAGTGGCTAAATTACTTGAATTTGCATTAGCTGTGGTTTTGCTCTGTCCAGATTATCCCAGCCCCCTGTCACTCCAGGTAATCAAGAGCTGACAGACACAAACCAGACCCCTGAGCCCCCGGGGGAGCTCCTGCTTTATGGCCTGTGCAGATGGTGGCGGTTCCGCACCGCTGCTGCGCACCCATTTTGCCTCACTGCCATCCATTCCCATGGAGAAGGGAATTCATTTGTCCAACAGCTGCACTTGGCTGCAGGAGGAGAGTCATTATGGGTTAGCGAAGCCACCCTCTATTTAGAGCCACAAGGGAAGTCACCGCTTCCATTAGAAGCTGGGACTCTCCAAAAATGAAGATTTACAGCCAGTGCCAGCAGTGCAGGAATCCCTCCAAGTGTGATTTTCCATTTCCAGGCATGCTGAAGCATATACAGCTTTGCTTCAACACCAGCTGCATGACAGCCCTGCCTGCACAGAACTCTCTGTTCCAGCATGTGGGGCCAAGGGTGCTGCCTCAGTTTCCCCACCTGTACTCGGGATAATGCCCCATTACCCCATAGCGAAGCCAAGGGTAAAGCCTTGGGTTCATCCCGATGATCTTGCCAGGCTGAGACAGAGGGCTGATTTCTCCTTCTGAGCACTGCTGTGCTGCTCATTCATTGTGTGCTCACCCCCTCCTCTCATCTGGTCACATTACCTCCCAGCTCCTCGTGGACAAAGACACCATTGTCAACGCCATCAACATGTCCCACAGCATCCGCCTGCGGAAGATAGATAAGCGAGAGAGCGACATGCTCTGCAACACCTACCAGTGGCAGATCTCAGTGACAGAGAAGGTAAGAGACCCTCACACTCAGGGGGATGGGGCACAGACAGGTCTGGCCTAAGTGGCAGGGACACTGTGAGAAGGGATGCTCCCAGACCTTTGCTGGAGCCCTCTGTGCTCCAGGGACCTTGCCACACCTGCAGATTCACTGCTTGGTTTCAATCTGTCCAGGCTTTCCAAACCGAGAGCGACAGAAACCGTGCGTGTGTCGGAAAGATCATTTGCTTCATCAACACTCTGCAGAAGGGGCTGGATAACACAGGGATCCTGAAGCCTATGGAATAGGGCTGGGCAGCTGCCTCAGCTGGGGCACACAGGACAGCCCCCAGCAGGAACAGCTGCCTCTCTATGCCCAAGCTGCCTGGGACATTTCAGACCAAATGCATATTTCTTCATCCCACCATAAACTGCAAATAAAAGCTACTTCTTGTCTCTGGAAAAGCATCCAAAGCCCTGTCTCTTCCATCATGTTGGCATGAAGCCCGTGCAGACAACTCAGACCCAGTCACAAGGGGTTATGGATCAGCTGTGAGCTGATTGAACCAAATCATCGTAGCATATCATGCCTGAAAGCTTCTGTACCTGCGAGCACAGTGGCAGGAACCTGTGAGCCGCTGGCACGAGGCAGCAGCTCGGGGGAGGCGCGCGCTCCATCAAACCACCCCCGAGATAACAGCAGGTTTCCAGCTCAGCAAGCACAAGGCTGGCGGGGGCTCCGTATGCCTGGGAGCCTCATCTTCTCACCCCTTCTCGCAAGCGGCTTTCTGCAGCGTGAGCAGAGCAGCCCCCAGCCAGCAGGAAGGGAAATCAATGGTTCCACAGGAGCTCACGCACCGCCGCTCGCGACAGCCAAGCGAGGAGTCATTAATTCCCCTCCTTGCTCGGTGACAGCCGCTGCCACGCTCGCTTGTGGGCAGCTTCTGAGGAATAGTGCTGGCCAGGACGGTGCTGCTCCAGGCAGGCAGCAAGGAGAAGGTGGGAAGGTTAAATGAGAGGGTGGCTGTGTATGCCAGGGACAGAGCAGGTCTCAGAAGACCTCATGGCTGGTGCTGCCTGTCAAACACAGATTCAGCTCATCATGCTCTGTGCTTGTGAAGATGGCTGGAGCCCAGGTTTTACCCCTCTTGCTCCAGGACTGCACAGTTGTCTCCTTGCTACCTCCTCAGCTGCGTGGAGTGGTTCACACAATAGTTTGTGTCTGCTCTGGTCCGTGATTTTTAATGCCTGGAGCCATCCCAACACCTGCCCCACAGCCTGGCAGCTCAGGACCCACCCCACAGTTTGGTGATTAGAACAAAGACACGCAGCTTTTGGTACCTCACAGGGGCAAGTCTTTAATGGAACACAGAGACCCTGGTGTTACAGACAGGCACGCCGAGGGATGAACAACAGATGCAGTGGAGTCTGTTTTCAGATTTCCGTAACAAGTGTGTGTCAGGAGCTGGCAGCTATGAAGACATGTGGCATATGCTGGGTATGTCTGTGCCGTGCCCTGCCCAGGAAGCTGTTTCTTCCGTGGGAGCTCCTCTGATGAGTTACAGACACCAGACAAGGACAGAGCTGCTGGCTTGGGGATTCAGAGGAAGCTCACCTTGACCTTTCCTCCTTGTGTGCTGCACTGCAGCAGGCAATCCAAGTGAAAAGTTGCCCACAAAACCACAGCACATGAAGCCGATCCCAGGAAAAATGGAATGGCAGGAGGGTGGCCACCATCCACTGGATCAGGCCAGCAATTCCCAGCTGGACATTTTCTTCCTGTGCCCTGCCCAGCTGCCTCAGTCCTGCAACAGCTTGTGTTTTACAGTTGAGCTCTCTGAGCAGAGGTGAACAAAGAGAGTCCCAGCTGCCGTGCGAGCACGCAGCTCACACAGGTCGTAGTCGTGGGCCCACTCCACATTGCCCCAGCGCCGAATCTGAAGGAGAGGAGGAACATGGATTATACTCAAAGCACCTCAGCAACTCTCAGCCTCCCTTCTCATGTTTGTGAAGCACAGGTTCCCCCCAGGAACTGAGCTGATCCTCGACTGCTGAGGCAAGAATATCTCCAGATGAGGATGTGCTTCATCTGTACTGGGGTCTGAGGCAAAGCCTCTTAACGGGAGGATGAAAAGATTCCCAATTTCAGCCACTTTTGGGACAGGGAGAGCTTCACACCAGGCTAATTTCCAGCAAGCTTGGTATCTTGGTGTGTACCAAAGCCTCCAGGTTGGATAACCCTCAGCAGGAGAAGCCAGCCACAACTTTGCACTTCAGATAAGAGAGGGAGAAAAGCAGCCATCTGGGCTCTGTGAAAAGAAACTGGCAGCCCTGGGAGCACTCTGGGCTGTTGCGCCCGTGGTGTTGCTCTGCAGCAGCACGCTCCAAGTGCTCTCAGACAGGGAGACTGGTGGAGTGGAACGTCTCCTGCTATAGCAGGCACTTCCCTTGCCAGTTATTTTGTGGTGGGGGATGCATTTGTCATGCTGAGATTATTGCTATTTGAATTATAGGGCTGTTTTGTAACATAATTTACCTGGTATTCTTCCTCCAGGCGAGACAGAAGCACGGCTTTCTCTACTGTAATGTGCCTGTCAATCAGGCTCATGGACAGAATCAGTGATTTCAGCTGGGTGATTACAAATTCTATACCTGGAAGGGAATAACCCAAACCAAACAAGATTCATGGCTGTTTTCTGCAGCATTACAGCAGCATCTTCACATGCTCTGAAGAGACAGGCAGGCTGTGGTACCCCCTCGGGGAGGGCCAGTGATCCTCCCACCTGCACCTGGGCACTCAGATCTGTGGTTAACAGCAGGCACAGAGCATTGTGCTGGCCCTGCCACCGAAGTGACAAAGGCCACACCCTGGACACCACCTCTTTTTATTCTGCCACAACCCTTTCCAGTGCAAAGGGAAGAGATATCCATCCAGGCTCGAGCATTCTGTGTCTTTTGTGGGTTTCACTGCCTGCTGCTCATTCAGGTCTGGAGCAAAGCAAACTCCCCTTCATTCTTTTATCTTTTGGTGTCATCAGATGATTCAGGCAAGATTAAGTGGGATATAAGGATGAAAAAGTGAGGACAGTGCACAGTGTGGGCACTTTGGAGTACTAAGCCTGCTTTCTTTTCCTGGTAACAACAAAGCTAGGGATTAAATCTTTAGAAGGTTTGGTATTAAAGAAGTTATTTGTGCCAAGGTGGAGCAAACAGCTGGTGGGACTGCAGAGTCAGATCCTAAACACCAGTGGCACTGAAGAGAATCCCTGCCTGTGACAAAAGCAGGTCAAGGCCCGGCCTGCAGATTTAAAACATAAACTTCCATACTCAGAGCAGGAGAAGAAAAACAATACAGTCACTCTCCTGCCCCATGGACAGGAACCACCTCCTCATTGGCCCAGCCTGAGCAGAGAGCTCCTGGCCCAGCCCCGCTCACCTTGCAGGGCCCACATGTTGTAGGATGCCAGATGGCTGACGAAGGTCTCCTTGGTGCTGGCTGGAATGTTTGGCCCCAGGATGCTGGTCGAGGAGCCAATTGTCACGTTGTACCTGGAATGATCACCCAAAACCTCAGCAAAGCCCAGGGAACAGGCCCAGGGCTCACGGAACTTGTGGCTCTGGCAGTCACAAGCACCAGAGCTCCTGGCCTCAGCAGGGCAGGGCCTAAGCAGCCAGGAACATCTTTGAGTTCTCACCTTTTCTCAACCCAGGCGACCACAGGATCCCATTCATTCTTCTGCAGCTCTGCCAAGGCTGGAGGCTCCTCCACACGATAGCTGGGACATCACAGGACAAAACCACACTGCATGGTCACTCCCGGGCTGGGACACACCTCTGGGAAGGACACTGACCCCACCAGACCCACAGCAAGGGGAACAGGGACCTTCTGTCCATCCAGGCAGCAGTGATGGGGAACAATCCCCCAACTCTTCCCCCAGTTCAGAGCTTTTTGTTATTCCAAGAAGAACAATTCTGTCTTACTACAAAACAGAGCAGTGAACCAGCCAACTGAAAACTGCAGGTAGCCCCAAGCCACAGGCTGAAGTCAGGTTTAGCACTTAGGGGAGGGTACAAATCCTACTGCAACTCTCTGTGGGGCCACTCCTGCTTTTCCTTGCCCAGTGGCTCAGTTCAGCATTCCCTGCCCCCAGTCTGGTCTGACCAAAGCCACAAGGGCAAGTGGAGGAAGCCTGTTCCTCTCTCTCCATAGGAACTGTGCAGCTGCCAGTGGAGGCTGGACAGGAGCCTGGGCATGAACAGGCTTGATCCTACAGCCCACGGGGACTTGAAGGAATGAAGGGCATTTTGGGACTGGCACAGGAGTACCAGGGACTGGCTGACAGATCCTCACAGGCCTTTCAAAGATGTTTTCTTTTCTCCAAGATCTTCACTTCCTGCTGCTCCCCCCCTTGCCCAGCATGGAGGTGTCCAAAACAGAGTTCAACAGAGGACCAAATCAAATGCTCCCTCTTTGGATGAGCATACTCCAACCAGGTTTGCACATGTAGGACTGATCTAAACTAATTCAAACCCTCGGGCAAAAACCAGCACAGATCAGAGCCGTGCCATGACTGGGTGAGAGGAGATGTTTTCCCTCACTTTCCCCAACCCTCTTTCCAAAATCCAGCTGGGTCTCCATCTCGTACCAGACTGTGTCTGTCTCCAGGAACTTCACAGCTGCTCGGATCAGCTGCGTTTTGTTTCGCTGCGTGGGATTGTCCAGCGCCGTGTTGCACAGAGTGGTCTGGGGATAAAGGCAGTTGAAACTGCTGTTATTCAAGGCTTGGAGAAGCAGCAGCTTCCATGGTACAATGCCAAGAAGCAGCAGAGGGATTTGTGGCAGATAAACAACTGAGGGGTGCAGCTAAAGGGGTGCAGGGCCACAACATGGCTCTTGTAATAGGAATCTTCTCAAATCTTTCAGAATTCCTGGAAGCAGCCCATTAAGCAGCAGGGAAGAGGGCTCATGGACTGCTCCAGAGCTCACTGTTTCCTTCTGTCCCTCACTATTCCCAATAACACTGTCCAGCCCCTTCTCAAGTCCCCCCAGTGTCATAGATTCCCTCTAGACAGGCACCCAGCCAGCCCAGAGAAAGTCCTGACTTTCTGCTCATTAGGAGCAGGACAACCTGCTGCCTCCACATTCTGCATTTTGAAGCCATTTGGAGGTCTCAGCATCCCACCCTGCCACACTCACCAGATGCATCGTGTAGAACTTGATGGTGTCTTTCTGGGAATCCCACTCCGTTGCCACTGCAATGGCCAAGGCCTCGCTGGGGACAGTGAAGAGCTTGGCCTGGGGCGTTTTCAGCTTTCGGTGGTCCAGGTTTATTTCAAAGCCTCCTGGGGAATCAGAGTAGAAATCCTGGGGAATCAAAGAGGAGCAGGCACTAAGGAACAACAGACAACCCCACAGCAGGAGCAGATTCAGAGCTGGAGCTGACGAGAGCAAGGGGGCAGGAATACTGAGGTTTCCCACCATCACTTGGATACTCTTAGTCTTGGAAGCTGCTTCCCACCATGCAGCTCCGCTGTAGATGAGGAAGGGGCACAGCAGCTGGTGACAAACACGCCACTGACACAGCCTGGGCTGCGGGTGCCACGCTGACGTGGTGGGGGGTGATGACCCCTCTCCCAGGGATCAGCCCCTCCGTCCCAACCCAGCGGCCGTACTCACCTTCCCCTTGCGAGATGCTCACGTTCTGGTAGAACCTCTTCCTCTCTAGGGACAGAAACAGGGCAAACAGAATGTTCAGAGGGCAAACAGAGAATGCTCAGCCCCTTCCCCTATTCCCCATCACAGCTCAGAACAGACAGAGCTTTGGTGCTGTCAAGGTGGCCTGGCCACAAAAATCCAGCCCTTCATCCACAGTTTCCAAGCTGTGAGCCCCAGTGAGCTCCACTCAGCAGGGAAGCACCAGTAAACTGGTGACAACCACTGCTGTTGCTGTGCACAGCCAGGGAGCAAATAGAACCAGCTACACTCCTGCCAGGCTGGGGGCTCAGCTGCCTCAGTGTGGCAGGGATGGTCCCCCAAGCAGACCTGTCCCACCACTCCTTAAGAGTTTCGCTTCAGGGTCAACCCTTCTAGATTCTACAACTACAGTCACACTGGACAAAATAATCCCTGAAGGACACTCCTCCCTCCAGCCCAAACATCCCAGTCCAGCTCAGGAATATACCTGCCCCACCTGCACGGTGAGCCTGAGGAAACTTCAGGTCTCATTTTAAAAGGAGCATCCTTTGCTACCAGCATTCCTACATGCACTCCCAACACCTGAGAGCAGGATTACACGCATTCCAAGGGCTCACATCCCTCCCACAAGGCAGGAAGAATCCACAAGCCATTCCCTTGACAACAGCAACCAGGTTCTAAATCCCAAACCCATAAATCTGTCTCGTGAAGGGCGCTGCAAGCAGGTCAGGCTGCAAGTCTGCTATTCCAGGCTAAAAAAAGCACATTCCCGCTGGGGAAATTGAAGGATTTGCTCAGGCTCGGCGACCTGCGAGCTTCGGGTCCTCAGAAAGTGCCCCAGGCACAGCTCTATAAACAGATTAAAGTGTGTGTACCCCACAGAAGCCACGAGGCTCATCAGTGGCTCCCAAAACCTTGCTATGAGTCCCCGGGACTCTGCAGCCTCACCTCAGACAAAATGGGATTAATTTTACTGATCTCAAATCCAAACGATTCCAGCAAAGTCTGTGGATGGGATTCACGGTCCAGAACATACC
>VZRR01006435.1:42802-64211 GCA_013398015.1 Oreocharis arfaki | reverse complement strand
TCCCTCCTTCCCTCGGCAAGCACCTGAGGGGCTGCCAAGTGGGACCTGCATCCCTTGCAGAGGGTGGTGGCCCCCAAGTTGTCCCTCCTCAGGAGGTGCTGGGGGTGACCTGGGGCCCTGTGGGGGGATTTGCTGCTGCTGGAGGCACTTCCCACAGAGGGATGGGCTCTTTCTGCCGTGGGATAGGGGGCGATGCCGGCTGAGAGTCTCCAAGAGGGACCAGTATTAGATGGAAAGAGTAAGAGGGAGCAGCTAACAGAGTGTCCTGTTCCTCTCTGCTGATGCAGTTCTGTCATTACTGGGCTCACACTGCTGCCTTCTGTCACCTCGCCTCCTGTGAGACATCCCGAGTGGAGGGCAAACACCAGGGAAATTGCAAATTAGATGGGTTATAAATCAAGAAGAGCCTGAAGCTGCCTCGGGGACTGGGCAGGCTTTGGGAGATGCTAAGCCAGCATTGGTCACATAATGAGCCATGCTGAAGAGGGAGTGAAAAAACCAACAATCCTGGAGAAAAACAACGAAAAACCTCCAACCCAACCCCTGCAGCATGCAGAATTAATGAACGGAATTAGCTCCTAACTAATTAACTCAAAAAAATAATCCTGGTCCTAATGCAAGAGGCAGCAGCTCCTCAAAGAGGCGGGAATTACGTGCTAAATAATACCCGTGCGCTGAGGGATGAGAGGAGTTAATGGCTGGCAGGGTTGTGTCGTTGTTGTTGTGTGGTTCTTGTTTGTGTTTTTCAATGACGAACCTCGTGGTGGCTGCTCAGGGAGGGGCAGGAGCTGGCAGAGTCTCTGGGTGCTTTTGCAGCACCCTCTGCGAGTGACTCTGGCGAGAGCCGCCCTGCTGCCTGTAGCAATTCCCCCTTTCCCAGAGGCCCGGGAGCCCCAGCTCACTTTCAGAGATGGGAGCTCCTCCTCTGACGTGGGTTTGGATGTGTCCCTTGGGATGCCTGCGAACGGCAGCTCCGTCTCTTCCCCTTCGTAGCTGAGATGGAAGTGAGCGAGCCGGGCTGGGGCTGCACATCTTGCCCTCTTCTGTGTCCCAGAAACCATCCCCACCTCCCCCAGCACGTGGGGCTTTGGAGATGTTTTAAATGCTGGGCAGCCACACTGAGTGCTCGCTTTCATATTGATGGGCTGGGGCGAGCGGAGGCAGGACCTGGGGCTGGAGCCACGTCCCCTCTGTCCCTTTGGGGACCAAGCCCAGCGCTGGGAGGGTCACCACTGGCACCCTCCTGCAGCCCATGGGTTAACAGATGGGTTCATGTGGGTGTCACGAGGGGGGCAGAGGTCCTGCCCCAGGGCAGTGGTGCCAGCAATCCTGGTCCGTGCCGGCAGATCTCTCAGCAGCATCCCTGCTGCCGGGCTGGAGGCTCTGAGGAGTGCTGGGAAAAGCTTTTGCCTCACCAGGAGCGAGTTGGAGGCTTAGCAGGGCGTGTGTAATTAGTCCTGAGTTGTGCTAATGATTAATCTTGGGCTCTTCCGTAAAGCCTGGAGAGGGTTCTACCTGTAGCCACGGCTTCGGGCAGGGGTTGCAGAGAGCCAGCAATGCACAAAGGGCTGGAGCTGGGCTGCAGGGATGCAGCAAAGCTAAATCCGTGTCACTGGGGAAGGGGCAGCCCAGGCACTCCAATTCCTTCTCCCTCCTGCCCCCCCTGCACCCTCCTGAAGCAGCAAAGCTTTGTCCCTCTCTAGAATGGGCCTGAATTTGTCCTCTCCCATCCTGGGTGTCTCCTGCTGACCTTGCAGCTGGGCAGGCACCAGTTTTGGGGTAGGTTTGGGGATATTTTGCTCCAGCAGTGAGAAACTGTGCGTGCTCCAGCAGTTGAATCCATCCTTGTGCGTTTTTCTTTGGCAGCCCCTGCTTCTTTCATGGCTGGGAGCTGTAGCTGCTCCTGCCCAGCAAGGCCTTCGCTGGAGCCCATAAATTATTCAGCACAGATTAACCTCTCTCCTGGTTTGGGGTTTTGTTTTTTTTTTTTATCTCTTCAACTTTCTGAGCTGATTTTTCTGCGTGTATTGATCACTGGCAAGGGATCACTGGAAGATTTGCCTGCATACACTTCAGCCAGTGGTTATCTGAGAGCTGCTTATGATTAGCATCTGTATTGATTGCAATGCAGCAGTGCCCGGAGGTGGCCTGGATTGGGTCTGGAATGCTGAGGATCGGGAAAATGAAGGAGGAGAAGTAAGGCCCTGGTCAAAAAAACTGGTGATGGAGGGCTGGGGCTGACAACAGGTTGGGAATGTGACCGTGTGTGCTGGGCACCTCTCCCTGCCCAGCAGTGAGGGGCACGGGTGCCAAATGGTTCTTCCTCTGGTTTAGGGACCGATGCTAATCTGGAACAAAGATAAGGAGCTCTGGGAATCTGCAGGCTCCACCCCCGGCTCAGCTCGGCACTGCCCGCATGTCCCTGAGGTCTGAGATCCCAGCCATGGAGCTCAGCCCTGGTTTTCCAGGGCCACTTTATTTGGGTTATTTTTTACCCACTATAGACTTTAAAGATCTGTGAATTCCGCTGCCGAGTCCCACCAGGGGCTGTTGTTCCTCCTGCAGTTGAACTAAGTGCGGCTGTTTGTTCTCCTTTGAACTCCCGCTAAGTTTGTGAGCTCCTCCTGGTGCCTCTGGGGAGGCAAGGGGTGAAACACGGCGTTACCTGCTCCCTTCCAACCCAAACCATTCCGTGTTTCCATGTGCATCTTCCCAGGAGGAAAACAAACCGCCGAGCTGGAGCAGGGAGCCAGGAGCTGTTTTCTCTCTGAGATTTGTGCTGGGTGGGCAGCCAGCAGCTTTTTGAGCCTTGTCTTGAAGCAGGGAGGGAAGAAACATCCCAAATCTGAACGCCAACACTCGATTCTTGCTGAAGACCCCTTGCGCTGTGTTGGTAGCCCAAAAGTGCTTTCAGGGAGGTGAGAATCCAGGCCAGTGTTGGTGTTGTTGCTTGCAAGGGGAGGAGTGGGAAGTGCCTGAAAGCTCTGAGCTGGGTTGTTAATGAGGCAGCTCATGAGGAGGCGCTGGAAAATTACAAGCAGCACTTTGGAGCAATGGCTGTGCCGGCAAAAAAAGCTTTACTAAACCGAGGCTTTTCCTCTGGAGCACCCTGGGGTCAGGCAGGAAGGATCCTCTCAGCCTTTTTCCCTGGGAGAAGTGGCACAAGGGGCACTCCTCGAAGCTCCAGCTCCTACCCTCATCCTTGAGCCATGCGAGTGGTCATCTTGGCATGTCCAGCTGCTTTTCTGGGGTTAAGGGAGAGGCTGGGGGAGAAGGGGCTGCAGAGCCGTGAGCTGCTGGGCAGCATCGATCTCGGTGATGCCGAAAGGTGATTTTTGCAATGGTCTCCTCGAAATTAACTGCTCATAAAGCAGGACAGAAAGTCGAAGAAAATGGGATTTGATGCCTCGTGGGGTCAGGGCTTTACAAAGTGTTCCCGGGGCTTAATTGCTCCTGTGTCAAGTTCTGGACTCTTAATTCCAGTCCTGGCAAAGCGCTGGGTTTGAAGCACGTGCCTGGATGCTGTGCTGGCAGCCCTTTCCCTGCTGTGGCCAGCGTGGGGTTTGGGTGCTGAGCCACCCTCCCCGTGCTGGGGTGGAGCCTTGGAGCTGTGGTGGGACAGGCTCTGCTCCCAGTGCTCCCATTCTCCTCACAGTGCCCCCATTCTCCTCCCAGTGCCCCCACTCTCCTCCCAGTGCCGGGCACACAGCGAGAGCTGCGATTTCCCTACGCTTTCCACGCTCACCGAGGTGAGCTCAGGCTGCAAAAAGGGCCCTTCAGATGGAAACACGATCTCCAGAAAGCACATTTCTAATTATCTCCTGGCAGATAAAAGCCATCTTTCTGTCTTGCATCTGTTCACGTGAAAACCCGTGCCATGGCCGGGCTCTGGCTTCACTCCCCTCGCCAGCTGGCAAAACCAGTCCTGCTGCTGTGTGGGAGAGACAGGAACTGCTTGTGGAAACAGCCAGAAGTGACCGGTTCCACGTGATCCTGGTGGAGCTGCAAGGAAAGGCTGTGGGATTGATCAGCTCTGTGCTGGTGGGGAGGAACCTTCAGCCCTTAATGGAGCATCAGGTGCTCCCGGTACTCGAGTCCAGCCTGGCCTTGGATGCTCCCAGGGATGGGGCAGCCACAGCTTCTCTCTGGGCAGCCTCTGCCAGGGCCTCACCACCCTCATAGGGAAGAATTTCTTCCCTTTTTTGGAGCTGCTGGAGCAGCTGGGATGGCAGGAGAACAGCCCTTCTGTCCCAGGCACTGCCAGCACGGGAGTGCTCAGTTTCTGCTGCTCCCCGAAGGAATCCAAGTATTTATTTCTCCTTTCCTGGGAGGTTTCTTCATTATTTGCTGTATCTGCGACCAGAAAGAAGTGCTTGTTCTGGCACCCTCCTGTGCATCTCCAGGTCTTGGAAATGGATAAATGGATTGCTGAACTTGCCCCCTGGATGGGTAGGGCTGTGTCATACGAGATCAATGATGGGCCAGGTGCACCTTGCAAAAGTGAAACCACTGCAGGTGGCTTAAAAATCATGCTGAAATTGCTTGGAAATCCTCATTTCCAGTGAGTGTTCGTGCCAGCAGGGAGAAGAGCTGGGAGCAGAGGGCAGGCAGTAGGATGTTCATCTCCTGGGCTTAGATTTGCACTCGTTGGTTGTGATGGGGTTGTCACAAACCCCTGGGAGCTGCTCAGGCCTGGCTCTGGCACCTTTCATCCCTGGATAACAACATTCCTGTGCCTGCTGGGCTCTTGCAGCCGTGGGGCAGGCGAGGGAGCAGCGAGGACAGGAGCCCTGCTCCGTTCTCAGCTTTGCTGATGGCAGCAGATGCGGGCAGAGAAGATGCAATTAAATATAATACAGAATATTGGCCCAGGCTGCCCAGGAGATGCCCACAGGATCCATTTAGTGCCGGACTTCTCAGCACCAGGAGTGATAACGTGGAAAGAAATGTTGGGTTAATTTGAAAATAGGTCAATGGGATGTAAAGATAACCCCGCAGTCATCTGACTCCAGAGCGCCTGCACCGCGCCCGGGGAGGGGACGGTCCCCTGGCTGATTAAAGTACCTCTAAGAGGAAAATAGCAGGACAAGAAGCTGCTGGAGATTTATTCTGGAGTAGGCACAGCTGGTGGAGGCAGCTGGCGGGGAGGCGAGCTCGGCATCCACTTGGATCAGAGCTGCTCCGGCTGCTCCCTCGCAGAGAGGAGCGAGGGCTCAGCCACGCTCTGATCCGGGATGTGGGATGGGACCAGCCCCTGGGTCACCAGCCAGAGGTGCTGAGCTGGTCACCACCCGTGGCTGCTCTGGTCTGGGAGGTTCTCCCAGGGGCTGGGATCGGGTGATTCCACAGCAGATCCCTGGGCCGTGCTGGCGGCAGAGGCGGCGTTCGCGCTCATCAATTTTATTTGCGTAATTTCAAGCGCCATTAATAGTACGTGGCACGAGGAAAAATCAGGGAAATTGCACTCCAACCATGAGTGAAATTGGGTTTAGTAGAAAATTAGTTGACTTAACTGGCAAATGATGAAAGCCTGAATAAAGAATGTTTAAATAAGGAGGAAATTTTTTAAAAAATCCCCCCCTCCCCCCATCTAAGAGGTGCAGGCTGGATTTGCATGAGTGGAATAATAAAATCGGTGGTTATAAAGTGTTTAGGGAGGATAAGGGGGGTAAACGAAGAGATGTTCTGCTCAAAGCCACTGCTCCTGCTCTCAGAGCTATTCCAGCCCTGCAGCCATGGCACAGGGAGTATAAATGGATGTGGCAAGTCCTGAGCACCTGGAGAGGGGATGTGTGGCAGATTGCGGTGCTGACGGGAGCTGGGAGAGTCAGAGCTGCTCTCCCCAACTGGCGAGAAGTTTTTTGGAGGCTTCAGCCTGAGTTACACTAATTGCTGCCTCCTGCAGCCCCTCGTCAAGCTTGGTTAAGGCTTCCTTAAATTACAGATTATTTTGTAGTGCAGTGGCTTGTGTGACACGTACCAGCTAGGGGACGGTGTGTGCTGCAAGCACAGTGTAATGGTTTGGGGATTTTTAGTTAAATACAAGGTTTATGGATTGGTGCCACCACAGTGCAGGTTGGTGTAAATCACTGCTTGGCTGGTGACTGAGGAAAAGGCAGCACTGTGTGACCGAATGTGATGTTTAGAATTCCACCTCTACAAAATGCTGGTTTAAAAATTCCCCTCCAGCCTTCCCAGGAGGTTGAGTCTCCTTGGTGCCCTATTTATTGCACCGAGGTGGCGGGGGGAGGTGAGAGCCTTTCTATTCCTGCCATCTTCCCAATCAGTCCTGTCGTGCAAAATTGTGCATAAAAGTGACAAAACTGCAACCTGCTCCCCCTGCGGCGTCCCCGGCCAGGCTGCCCTGAGCTGCTGCTGAGATTCCTTGTGACAAGAGCAATGAAGCAGCTGCAAAAGCAGCTCTTTGTCTTAAATTGGCCAGCAATTTTCTTACACATTTACACATTTTCTGGTGTCCTCATCATGGTTAGGAGTTTGGGGTGACCCTTCGCCGGTGTCAGGTTGGGATGGGGCTGGAAGAAGGATCTTGGTGCTCAGTGCTCAAGGACTTGGAACCACGTCAGAATCATAGAAAAGTCTGAGGTCAGAGGGACCTTTTGAAGGTCTTCTGGTCCAAACCCCCGCTATGAGCAGGGCATCTCCCACCAGATCAGGTTCAGAGGAAGAGGGAGGTGTGGCCAGGAGCTGAGCAAGAGCTCTTTGTCGTATTTCTTATGGCCAACAAATTTCTGGCTCTGTGTGGCCCCTTCCGATGTCAGTGAGAGCCTGGAGAGCCAATACTTGTGATAATTGTGTCCCTGGATGGGAAAGCCATCGATTTCTTCTGGAAACAGCCATGGGATTGATAGATGAAATGCTGAAGGGCTTGGCAAGGGGTGAGGACCTTGCAGAAGTGCTCCCCAGAGGATGGGCCCTGGGGCTGTGGGTGCATTCGAGCTTCAGCTGAGCAACAGATGAACCCCAGGCAGGGCTGGAAAGGGATTCTCAGGTTCAGAAGGGAAAGTGCAGAGAAATTTAGAGAAGCACTAAGAGAGGTCACAGAGAGGGAAAGATTCAAAGCTGGGGAGTGCAAAACCTGACCAGAACTTTTGTTCCTCAAAGAAGAGAAAATACCTACAGGCATGGCTGGGATAAATTCCTGTCTCCAAGCAGGGGCTCGGAGTAAGTGAAGAGCCCAGAAGAAAACAGAGACAGACGTCCTGGCAGGCAGGAGCTAAGGGTGAGATTTCACAGAGTCTGAGCTCAGACTTGTGAAATAAACCAGGAATTCCTCAGCCCTGTTGGAAGGACTGAGAACGAAACGGGACAACTGCGTGGTGGGAGGGAGCCAGCCTGGGTGGACCAAATCAGCTCAGCAGTTTGGTTTTCCATGAGGATGCTGTTGCTTTTTGGGTGTGAGTGGAGTTATGAGGATGAGGAATTGTCATCTTTAGGAGGAAAAACAAAATACAAGAGCACTGAAACTGAGGAGTGAATCAGCCTCTGAGCGAACTGGCACTGGGAAATCACAAGTACAAGCAACGTGGATTTTTGAGAAACCTGCTGAAGCTGGGAGGTGTCACAGGGTTTTTTTTTCTGAGGAGGAAACATGGTCCAGACAAGCAGATGGGCTGTCAGGCTGACATCAGTGGTACACTTGGTGGAACAGCTTTGGAGAGAGGAATTCATCAGTTCACAGAGGTAATTGGAAATGGAAGGAGACACACCACAGGTTCACCAGCCCTGTATCTTGCTGGATTAATCACATCTCACCCTGGCAGCGAGGGAACTGATGGTCTGGATAAAGAGATTGCAGCCAGTCGAGTTTATCTGGATTTTTATAACACATTTTATCCACTGGGGGAGGGAAGAGGGGGCTGAGTGTGGCTGTTTGTGAGGAGCTGGCTGGAAATGCCCTGAGTGAGACCCAGGGCCCAGCTGCCCCTGTTCCATGGGATTATTTCATAAACGGGACCAAAAGTGAGAAATACGAATGAAACATGCACAACATCCAAGGACAGGCAGTGCCAGCAGAGTCAAGGAGAAGCTGAGAGTGCTCTGGGATGTGGTGGGTCAAGACTGGAACAAGAGAAACATTCCAGGGTGTGCTGGGAGGGATATGGAGCTGGGAACAGCGAGCTTTAGGCTCAGCTGGGAGCCTTGCAGGCAGAGAGGAGAGGAAAGATGTGGCTTTACAAGTCTGTCACTGGTGTGACTGCAGTGAAAGCAAACGAAATCTGGTGTCTTCAACAAGAGAGGTCCAGGGGAGGGTGTGTGGTGACTGGGATGCTGAGCTGGTGGTGCCTGGTGAGCCCTGCCTGGGAATGCTGTGTCTCACAGTCCGTGTGGGAGGAGCAGGAGCTCAGCTGCAGCAGGTGCAAAGATGGGGAGGGACCAGGACTCTCCAGATCTTTGGCCTGGGAAATAAAAACTGGGGCGAGGAGAACCATCTGCCTCCCCCTCCACCAAAGAGGAGCTGTTGGGTGGCTCCTGCTCCACACCCAGCAGGGAAAGGAGCGTTTGTGCTGCAGGGCTGTGGTGCTGCTGGGGGCTGACCCCTCCTGCTTCTCCCCAGTCACTTAGGGGTGCCTCCAGGACGGGGGAACTGCCCCTTGACCAGTCCTCTGCCTTTCGACCTGATTTACACCGACTACCACGGCCTCCAGCAGATGAAGCAGCACATGGGGCTCTCCTTTAAGAAATACAGGTGAGCAAAGCCACTGCCTGCTCTTGTCCTCTGTTTCATTAATTAGCAAGAGAAGACTGATGTTAATGAGCGATCCAAAAAGCCAGGCCCTTTGATTTTACCTTTGATTTTTGCCGGGCTGGTGCCTTGCTGTGTCCCCTGCTGCCACGGCACGAGGAGTTCTGCTCACCGTGGGGTCTCACACATTTAGAATAAAACCTCATTAGAAGAGAGTGAGCTGGGGAAAGACCAAACCCTGCGTGTGCCTGCAGTGTGTGTGTGCTTCCATTCCATTCCCGCAGCCAGGGGTGGGCACACCACGGAGGGGAGTGTGAGCCTTGGGAATTTGTAAGGAGCCCCGTCCCTGGCTCCTTGAACATCAAGACAAATGTCATCATCTCCTGCTACATCACCAGCCAGGAAAATCTCCCATTTAATTTAGTGCTGACAGACCCGCTATTTATTATGTTTTTTCCCATCTCTTCCACTATCCTACACAATTTTATTAGAGAGAAAAATGACAAGCTGCGTTATTGCTTTTATTATAAATGCATTTGCTCTTGCATCCAGCTTGTTTGGCTCTTCCCTTGCTTGTTGTTCCTCTTCTCTCCTCAGCCTCGTGCTGCCAGTGCCTGCCTCAGCATTCCCAGGATATTAGGAAAAGCATTAATAAGCCTTGGGGAGGTTCATCATTCTCGCAGCCGTCGGGAAGCTGAGTGTCCTGCAGGGGGAAATTGTCCTGCAAGGAGGGAGCAGTGGCGGGAAGGGCTCCTCGGGGTGCCCCTGCACCCTCTGCTCGGGGTGCAGACGGGGGACGAGGCTCCTGGGAAGAGCAGACGTCCTCAGGCGGTGTCTGCTCCGCAGGTGCCGTGTGCGGGTCATCGACACGTTTGGGACAGAGCCGGCCTACAACCACGAGGAGTACGCCACGCTGCGCGGCTACCGCACCAACTGGGGCTACTGGAACCTGCAGCCCGCCCAGTTCATGACCATGTTCCGTGAGTGGGGGCCTGCCACGGTGGTTCTGAGACCTGCCAGGGTGGTTCTGAGGCCTGCCAGGGTGGTTCTGAGTTCTGCCAGGGTGGTTCTGAGGCCTGCCAGGGTGGTTCTGAGGCCTGCCAGGGTGGTTCTGGGGCTCTCAGATGCTCCATGAGGTGATGCTCGGGCAGTGTCGTCCTCCCCGGCTCCGCTCCTGCTTCCCCTGCCCACAAGGAGCTCCTGCTGGGCCACCTCTTGGGCCAAAGAATGATCCAGGGAGAGAGACCAGGCTCCTTCCCCTGGTCCAGCACAGTCAGGGCACAGCCAGCAGCTCCCAGCTGGGGTGGTTTTGGTTGCAGAGCCTGGTTTGATTTCAGCTGGGATTCTGAAGGTGAGAGCAGCTCAGGGATTGGGATTTGCCCATGGCATGGAGAGGAGATGTGCGTGTCTGACGGGAGCACAGTGTCCCACTGGCTGCTGGGTTCCTTTTTCCTGGCTGGATAAAGCCCCTCTGGCAGCCTTAAAAACACCTCACTCTGTGAAGAGCTGCTTGAGTGGGTTCTGAAGCCTGGGCTTCATAAACTGCCTGGATAGGGATTTAAGTCCCGTTTTCCTCCATGCTCCAGCAAGGCTCTGGAGCCGGGCTCATCTCAGGCTGTACCCCCAGCCCTGGGCTCATCTCAGGCTGTATCCCCCACCCTGGGCTCATCTCAGGCTGTATCCCCAGCCCAGGGCTCATCTCAAGCTGTATCCCCCACCCTGGGCTCATTTCAGGCTGTATCCCCAGCCCTGGGCTCATCTCAGGCTGTATCCCCCACCCTGGGCTCATTTCAGGCTGTATCCCCAGCCCCGGGTTCATCTCAGGCTGTATCCCCCACCCTGGGCTCATTTCAGGCTGTATCCCCAGCCCCGGGTTCATCTCAGGCTGTATCCCCCACCCTGGGCTCATTTCAGGCTGTATCCCCAGCCCCGGGTTCATCTCAGGCTGTATCCCCCACCCTGGGGACATCCCAAAAAACATCTGTCTGTCTCCTCCCCTTGATGCCCACAGCTCACACCCCCGACAACTCCTTCATGGGCTTCGTGTCGGAGGAGCTCAACCAGACCGAGAGGCAGCTCATCAAGGCCAACAAAGTGAGCAGCATGGCCGTGGTGTACGGCAAGGAGGCCAGCATCTGGAAGGTGAGTGTCCTTGGGCTGCTGGGGACAAGGCAGGCAGGCAGGGCAGGCACTGGCAGAGCTGGCAGGCAGCCCCAGCCTCTGGCTCTCACCCTGAGCTGCTGAGGTGCAGATCTGGGTGTGCTTGTGGAGGAGCGTCCTTGTCCCGCTCCTGGGGGAGTGATGCTGGTGCCAGGATGATTTTTTGCCTTTTCTTTTATGCCCCTTTTATATACCCTTTTGTATGTAGCTTTTATGTATTCTTAATGCTTTTTAACCCACATACTGATAATTCCTTAAGTCAGATAGCCTGGCTGAGACTCACTGTTTTGTTAAACCAGGAGACCAAACATCCTGGCAGCCTCGCAGTCAGGGGTCAGAATGCCCCAGACACCAAGGTCCTCTCCAGAACACATTCTGTAAACTGAGATAGGCCCATCCAGGGGAAGGTTCCTCGAAATGGGGGGTTCACTCAAGCCTCTCACTGGGGAATCTTTGATAGATATGCTAATTTGTAAGGCCTATAATTGTGTGTGCTTTTCTAGTCTGTGCGTGCATTTCGGGGTGCATTTCAGGGCATTCCACCGGGACAGAGTGCTGCATCTAAAGATCCCTAAATAAATACCGAAGTTAAACCCTTTTTTTTCACCAAACCGTGTTTCGTTCTTAATTTTAAAACCGGGCAAAGGCAACACTGAGGACACACCCAGAGCCTCCGAGCAAACAGGGAGGGGCCGGTGGGACACCACTCCCTGCTCCTTGCTCTGGGTGATGCTTCCTCCCAGCAGGCTCTGAGGCTGAGGATTTCATATCGATGATTTTATGTAATTAATTATAGTGATTGCTGTTAATTAATTGCAGTGATTGCTGCATTATGATGGGGATAGTTTGTCTCAGCTTTGAAGCACTCAGTGAAAAGGAATTGTGCTCCCCGAGCCTGGAACACCTGGGGGAGAGGGGTGGGTCACTGCATGGGGACAGCCCCCCCGAAACCCCCAGAACACCCCCCTGCATCTCCAGAGGGGCTGTGCGTTCTCCCCCTGTCTTATCCAGAGCTAGCCAGCTGCTTTTGCTTCCAGGGCTGTAAAAAGGAGCTAATTCTCATTGTCTGTTGATTTATTTCTATTTTTCCCTCTGTGCACCGCCTGGGGCTGCTCCAGTTGCAGGTACTGTACCACCCCAGCTGCTGCTGGGCTCTGCTCTGCGCCTCTTCTCGGGAGAGGAAAGGTTTTTGTCGGAGTCGACTTTGCCTTGACGTGGGCTTGGTCCTCTGGAGCTGCTGGGGTTGATGTGGGTTGATGAAGTGGGGGCTGTACCTCCTCCCCTTCCCAGCTTTCCTCATTAGCGGCTGCTAATTAGCAGGGATGCTCGTGGTGAGCCAGGACCCAGCCATGCCGTCCCCTCTTTGCTGTTGTTTGTGGGTTTTCCATCACACCCCACGTCTGAGAGCAAATCCCCCCTGGCTCGGGGGCTCCCTCAAAGCCCTACTGAAACCCACTAAATCTCATTTTAGGGAAACTGTAACATCCTGTCTTATTTTTCTGCCATTCCTCTGCCCGTTCTTATCCAGAAGTTTCCTTGGAGCTTAGTTAGGGTAGTTTGGGAAGGCACTAAAGAGAATTAAAACCTCAGAACGAACATTTCCCTCCACCCTGAGTGCTACAGGCATTTGCTGTTTTGAGTCAGAACTCACAAACAACATCAGTTTTCCCCAAACTGCATATTTGGGGTCATTTATTCCTGGGTGGAGAGGCTGGGGCTGGGCCCTGCTGGTTCCTTGAGGCCAGGCTGCCTGGCCTTTGCTTCCCATCTTGTGCCACTCCATGGAATAACAATGTGGATAGAGGGGTTTTTCCTTATTTTGAGTGATTTTGAAGTCTAGAAAGGCAAAGAACACCTCTATCTTCTGGAACCAGGTGCTTATTTACCAGCCCTGGACCAAACACCCTCTCCAGAGCAGGATGTTTTTGACATTTAGAAACATTTCATTAAACCTCCCTTCCCTTTATTTCTCATTTCCTACCCCTCTGAACTTCTCGCCTCTGGCTCACAATAGGAGCTGAAGTTTTATTAAGCTGGGAAAGCCTTAGAGAAGTCTAGAGCTCCATGGCTGAGGACAGAAATGCAGCATTTGAGGAGGCTTTAAGGCAACAAACAGAGTTTTCTCCAATTCCCCATTTATGGCTCCTTATTCCCCCTGGTCTTTGCTCTTTTGGGGCTGTTGCAGCACTGGAAAATCCAGTATCCAAAGGATGGGCCCTTTGTGGTTTTTTCAAGCAAAAAAAAATCTGCAGTAGAGAAATTGTTAAAATGAAAAGGCTGCTTTGGAGCAAAAGGAGGGAAGCGTCTGAGAGAAGAAAATTGATGACCCTTTTCATTTTCCAGGTAGTGAAACAGGATTAAATCTGAACGAGAAAATCCTTGGAACTTGTTACTTGGAATGAGAGGCTATTAGCAAGCTCTGCTCTTTGCAGACTTCCCTCTGAACCCTCTGAAGCCTTTAATTCAGCAGCTCCAGAGTGGAAGTTGCCTTGGAAGGGACAGGGAAGGCAGGAACCTGGGGATCAGAGTGACGGATCCTGCAGCCATCCAGGCCCCCCAGGAGCCTGGGGCAGTCCAGGATGTGTTTCTAAGGAATGAGGAGAGGAGGGTGGGGATTTGGCACTGCTGTGGGTCTGCGGGTGCTCTGGGACAGCAGTTTGAGAGTTAAACCCCCCCATAACCATGGTGGGGACGTCAGGCCCATCCTTTGGTGTAGTTCACAGCTCTGCCTTCCTCCCCAGGGCAAGGAGAAGTTCCTGGCCATCCTCAACAAGTACATGGAGATCCACGGCACGGTTTATTATGAGACACAGAGGCCACCCGAGGTGCCGGCGTTCGTGAAGAACCACGGGCTGCTGCCCCAGCACGAGTTCCAGCAGCTGCTGAGGAAGGCAAAGGTGGGCGAGGGCATCCCAGGACCCTGTCCCCCGTCACCTGTGCTCCTCCCAGGCTTGCAGGCACTCCCAGCTGGGATAATTAACCACGAGCCTCTCAGCCGGGATAATTAGGCCGGGACGGAGCAGAGCACATTGCACACCAAGATGTGCCTGATGAGTTTCTCCTTGCATGCTGTCCACAGGCAGAGCATGAAGTTTCCTCATTAATTCATTTATTGCTAAGTGGGGCGGGTTTGGTTTTTTTTCACCTTATAGCTGTGATAAAAATAAACGGGATTCTTGGAGTGTGTGGGTGTGGGCACATCCCTGCTGCCTTCAGCTGGTGCCTGGGGGAAATATTCCTGATTTACCAGCCCAAACAGCTCTGGCAAAGCAGTGTTGATGCATGCAGGGTCAGAGTGATGGTTGTAAGCACCAGGGGGGATCTTGCAGCTCCTGGACACCCCATGGCCGTGCAAAGTGTGCTGTGGGCCGTGGAAAAGGGGGAATTTTCAGCACGGTTTGTTGAACCCCATTAGAGGCTCGGTGTGCAGGAGCAGAGCAGCAGGGAGGGCATGCTGCTGGGTTGTCTGGGAGATTCCCCTGTGGGGAAAATCACTCACCAGCACTGGGTTTCTGCCTTGCAGCTCTTCATTGGCTTTGGGTTCCCCTACGAGGGCCCGGCCCCGCTGGAGGCCGTCGCCAACGGGTGCGTTTTCCTGCAGGCCCGGTTCAACCCTCCCCACAGCTCCCTCAACCACGAGTTCTTCCGCGGGAAGCCCACGTCCAGAGAGGCAAGTGTGGCGTGGGGGCTGCGTGGGGCCACCCCCTTTGCACCAGGGCAGCCTGGGGAAGAGCAGCTGCGGCGCTGAGGTTACTTTTTTTTAATGCAAGATTTCCTCTGTGGATGTCTGCAGCTGGGGGGTTTGCCTTGGATGCAGCGGGGCTCTGCTGTAGGTTTGGGGTTTCCCGGGAGAAGGTGGTGCAGGAGCCTTCTGCAGACCCCCAAATCCTTCCCCACCAGCCCAAATCCACATCCCCTCCACACCCTGCTCCCAAGCCGGGGCGATGCTCCCCTGCTCACCCCTTTGTCCACCCAGAGGGTCCCTGGGACCCGCACAGTGGGGCAGGGCTATGAAACCCCTCCCAGGCTCGCCCATCGCTGGGAATTCAATCTAAGTAGAGCAGGAACTCTTTAAAAGTTAAAGGCTTGAGAAAATTGCCTCTTTTATTATTAATAAAGTGGATAATGCGGTGCAAGGCTCCCTCGCCGAGCAGGGAGCCAGCTGGGGGATTGTGCAGCTGGACTGGGCTGTCCTGCCCCCTCTGCCTGCCCCATGCACCCCCCGAATTTGGTGTTAACATCCATTCGGGTGGGGCAGGGGCTGTACTTCAGCCTGGAGCCGGGGTGGCAGCCGGGGGCGAGGGCTGTGAAATGCCTCAGGGTGTTTATGTGCCGGAGGGAAAAGAGGTTATCAATCTGCCGGGATAGAAATGAGGAAGGACAGCAACGAGGAGGATAAACCACACAGCTCTTCTCCTCCAGCTGGCAGGGGTTCAGGCCCCTCTGCGATCTTTTATGGTGCCCCCAAAACGCCTCCTCTGCTCAGCATCCTCTGTCTTCCCTTCCCAGAGGAGATCAGGGCTAAAAAGGCTGCTCAGGGCTGAAACAAAAGAGGTAGATCCCCAGAAATCACCCGGGTGGGTAGCCCAGGGAAAAGCAAGGATGTCAGTACCTGTGGAGTACCGGTGTGGGGGCTGCCTGGGGCGTCAGGGGGATGCAGCTTCCAGCACTGCTTTCTCCCAGTGCCAGACCTTCCCAGCCTTCAGCAACAATGAATTTTCTCCCTGCCTCCTTCCTAGAGCTGGCAAACCTGGGAGATGTGGTGCCTTCACGCACCTTTCCTCCTTTGGTGCATTTTTACCATCCAGACCCACAGAATGGCTCAGGTCAGGGTTAAATTACTGTACCCGTGTTACAGAGATGGGCTGCAAAAGGAATTCAGTGTTGCTGGGAATGGGGCACCCCAACCCGGTGGGAACTTCAGCACAGCACCCTGAGGCTGGCGAGCAGCTGGGTGCAGAGGAAACCTTTTCCCAGCGCTCCCTGTTGCAGTGGGTCCAACCCCAGTGTGTCTGTGAGGCTGCTGCTCCTCTCTGCCATCCAGCTGTGAGCGTTCCAGCAGGGATTGCACAATCCAGCTGGCACCCCTGTGTTTCAGGTGTCCTCCCAACACCCATACGCTGAAGACTTCATCGGGAAGCCCCACGTGTGGACTGTTGACTACAACAACTCCGAGGAGTTCGAAGCTGCCATCAAAACCATCATGAGGACACAGGTACGGCTCGGAGCAGTTTTGGGGTGACCTCCCCGCTGCTGGGTTTGGGCAGGCAGCAGCAGCAGGTGTTGGAGCCTGGCTTTCCCTTTCAGGCATTAATTTCTTTTTCTTCCTCCTTTCTCCCTTGGATTTTTTCGTCCTTTCCTGCAGCCCCAGGGGCACCCGTGCTCCCACCTTGCTTTGGCACGGAGCATTGTAGGTGTTTCCTCAGGGCAGAGCTGTGCCTTTGAGGGATCCCCCGGGAATCCCTGGAGCAAGGGGGACTGAGATAAGGCAGAAAAGGTTTGGGAGCAGGAGGCTGAGGTTGCTGGAGGTGCAGAGCAATTTTGGGAGCTGGTGCAATACAGAGATAAACCCGGAGAGCCGCAGCCCTGCGCTCCTGCCTTTCCCCATTTCACTGATCGTTACCTTTGGATGGAGCAAATCCATAGGAATAACTTCAGGAGTTGCCTCTGCGAGGGATGTAGGGAAGGGGAGACCCCCAGGGAAGGCAGCACTCCTGCTGTGCCCGCTCTGGAAATGCTCCTCATGAATATTTACCTCCCGCCCTGTGGCAGGAGCCTTTCAGGTTGTCCAGATTATTAAAGTCAGTTTTCCTGGAGGGGAGGAAAGTGCTGATAGCCATTTTGCTGGCAATTTGCTCCGCCTGAGATGAGCCATCCTCTCTCGAGGACAGGGATGTGCTGTGGAACCCGGCCTCTGCCTGGGGCTGTGGGGGCTCGGGGTTCACAGAGTTGGGTGGGATTTGGGGGGGAGGAAAGGTGTGATGCTGGTCAGACAAGGCTCATCCCTGCTTTTCCCTGCATTAGAAGCTGCAGGGGTCGGTACCTGTGGCAGTCTGAACCAGGGAATGTGGCCGTGCCATCACCCTGGGTCTCACCTCCTCGAGGGTGGTTACTGCAGCTCTTCACCTCACTCTCATTTTCTCTGTGAACTTGTGAAGACTGAACAAACCCGACTTAGGAAAACAGTTGTCGTTTTGCACATTCATCCCCGTATCTCGATTAGAATGAAATTAAAAATAATGACATCCCTGCTGCTGTGCTGCCAGGCCAGCTGTCAGAGCTTGACCCTCCACCATCTGGGCTGGAGACAGCCCTGAAGTGAAGGAATTGCCGTGGGAGTGAGGCTGGGAGCTGTTTTGGGAGAGAGAAGGAAATTTTCAGTTTTTCCGGAAGAGAAGAAGGAAAATAGTGGAGCCTGGTGCTGCTGTGGTGTTAAAATAATTAAAGACTGGTGAGCTTGAGGATGGGGAAAGGGCTGTGCTGGTTCCTGGGCAGCCGTGTTGTGCTGCTGCAGTGCTGGCTGGATGTGCACCAGGTCATTTATGTGCTTAATGGCCTGGTTAAAAATTCAAGAACTAAAAAGGATTTTAGGGAATGGTTTGGTGGCGTGATGGGCACTGGGCAGGAGGAGCTGTTGTCCAGAACTGGGCACTCACTGGAGTGTGCTGCTGCTGTGCCCGTCCCTGTTTTGCCCCGAACCAAGCTCCTGTCCCAGCTCTTCCTCCCATTCCCACTGTGGGATCAGGATCCCCACCCCATGCTTCCCTCCCACAAAACATCCCAGCTTCTGGAATTACCCTCAGCTGCTGGGAGTCCTAAATTTGCCTCAGACGAACAACTCCAGCCACTGAGGCCCCATTTGTGTTGCGACACGGGGTCACTCTGGAGATCTGGAGAGGAGGGATTCCTTCCCACCAAGGAGTTAATCCACAACTCACCTCTCTGGGGTTTTACAGACATTGTATAAATCTTCCCAGAGCAGAGCAGGGAGTGAGTGTGAATAACTCACAGCAGCCTCTTTTTTCCCCCTCCACCTTTTTATCTTTTAAATAGAAAGGTCTGCTTTATTAGAGATGCTGTCAAGGCAATTAAGCCTAAAAATTGACCTACCTTACGGGTTTAAAAGCCTTATTATGGGCTTTGGCTCCAGGAGTCCCTGGGTATCTTGTCTTTAAAATACTGTTTGTTACAGCAGGAACTGGAAACAGGGACATTAGCAGGAGGAGCAGCAGAAGGATGGTAGCTGGGCAATTTAGTGTTCCTGTTCCCAGCCAGTTACTGGAGTTTGGAGAAATTATTTAACTGATTCCTTTATTTTTTTTTTTACCCCTGAAGGCAAAAATGGGGTGTTCTGTTATTGGAATATCTAACGAATTTGTCTGTGTTTCAGAGTATCCAGCATCAATTTACTTTTTTTCTGTCAAAACATTTCATTTCAAAATTACTGGAATGAAATACTATGGTTTTGTTTCCCATCTGCCTGCCTTTGTTTGGAAATACCCTGCCAATTTATTGAAAGGAATGCTGGATCTGAAATGATGCATTTCCCTTTGCTTCACCAACTCAGACAGATTGAACCTGAAACACAACATTTTCCCCCTCCTTGATGGGTGAAAACATTGGAAATTGAAAACTGACCTGAAATTGATTTTATTTGGGGATTTTTTTGTTGTTGTATGACCAAAAAAATCACGTCTCCCACAGATTTTTGCATCTTCCAGGCCAGAACTCAGTAAGATATTTTTGGGGACATGGGATCTTGTGGGAAAACTGGGTCTGCCATTAGATGGAAGCTGTGCTGGGGCCCAGGGGCTGGGAACTGGGATGCTGGGAGCCTGTCTGGGGGTTTGGGAGCTGCTCCGTGAACCCAGCAGTGATTCTGGTGTGGTTGAGCTGACAGCAATCTCGCCCTGCTGTGGTCTGAGGGGAATTTGCTGATTGTCAGCAATATTCCAGCGTCACTGCAGCACCCCAATCTCTCCTGCTGCCACTCAGGGCTGCAGCTCGGGGCAGGCTGTGCCATCCCACAGCTCCTGCTGGGCTGGCAGAGCTCCCCAAGCTCAGGGCTGGCTGCTGGCTTTGTGCAGAGAGAGCAGTTGGGATGCAGCCGGCGTCCCTCCCAACCTAGTTCTGCCTGAAAGGAACTTCTTCCTTCTGGAGGCAGAGCTGAATCATGCCTGGGACGTGGCTTGGGTTTGCAATCTGTGTTTTTTCCCCCAAGAGCAGCCCTCGTGCTCCCCTCTCTCGTCCTTTTGGAAGTGGCACCCGTTCCAGGTCACCCTGCAGCTGCTGGGGAAGGTTTTTGGCAGGCTGTGTCTCTGCTGTTCATCTCACTCGGAGCACTTCTGGGTTTCCCTGATGGTTTGCATCCCTGACCTGTTTCTAAGGAAAATGAAAAACAGGGAAGCACCAAACCTCTCTACTCCAGAGATCAAATCTGGGCACAGAGACAGGGGCAGAGAGACAAGTGGTGTCCCCCTGGGAAAGGTGATGCTGGAGGCTTGTCCCAGTGATGGTTTCCATCTGTTATCCAGGGTTAGAGGCCAGGGAAGGAGAGAGGTTTGCAAGCACCACCATTTTCTGGGCCTTCAGCTTTTCCCATTGTCAAAACCAGTCCTCACAGAAGCAATTTAATAGACCCAATATTCTGGTGTAGTGAAGGGAGAAGGCTTCATTATATTAAAGTCAAACATACAGGGCTATAATGGAAAATTATACATTTCAGACTCTGCCTGAAAGAGCGGCACATTAAACATCACAGTGAAAATAGCTGGTTAAAATGTTCCAGCCTGCTGTTACGTGCCAGCACAGAATTGCATTATTTTTCTACTTATTTGTCTGATGACGTTCAGACTTTTTCCCCCCTACTTTCTTCTCGTTTTGAATGAAGGTTTAGTGCTGCCTTCCAGCTGGAGACTCCAAACCCTGGGCTCTCGTGGTGGCAGCCCCACCAGTAACTCCCTGTTGGGCTGATGGAGTGAGCGCTGGGGCTGGCAAGCTCTGGCTCTGTGTTCCCCACCTGGCGAAAGGATGGCAATGTCCGTCTTTACCAAGCCCTCCGTTCCCTCCCATGCATCATTCTGCAGTGGGATGCAGTGGTCCCCACCTCAGGACCCCCCTCCTCCTTCTCCTCCTCCCTCTCCCGGCTCTGGGGACATCCTGAGCTCCCGACGTGAGGAGTGCCATTAACGACGAGGCTGTCGAGAAGAGGCTGAGCCTGTCAGATTTTAATTAAACAATTATCTTCTTGAAATTGGCATTTTCTCAGTCCTGGGTGCACGAGCTGAATCCTAACGAGACCTGGAGAGGGGAGCAGGGGGAAGTGAGAGCCTTTGGGGGAGAGGGGCTGGAGGAGCAGGGGCTGCAGTGGGCTCCAGCCCATTCCCGATGCCCATGGACCCCACAGGGCCCCTGGGAGCCTGTGGAGAGGTGGGATTGCACCTGGAGCGTCACCTCTGGATACAGGTGCAGGCACGAGGAGGTTTTGTGTGATGTGCTGCAGCGTTTTGGGGGGATGAGGCTGCTTTCTGGAATTATGACTGTTGGCAAAATGGGCTCCTGGGAAAAGCCCCCCAGGAAAGCAGTGGTGAGATGAGACTGAGCACTGGTGATGCTGAGCAAGGGGTGGTTTGTCTCCCTCAGACTGATGCCAGGCAGCCCCAACCTGGCTCTGCATGACCGAGATGGGCAGCTTTGCTTTGTGAGGACTCTGCCCCAGTTAACTGAGAGCCCATCAGGAATTCAGAGGCAGGATTGGTGCCTGTCACCGTGTCAGCCCTGATTAGCGTGCACATCTGTAATTAGATGGAGCAGCTGTGATTTCCAGCCTGCCTGAGATCTCAGGTGGGATATTTATGGCAAGGAGATGCTTAGAGGCTTCTCAGCAGACTGAGCCTTTGAGCTTGGTTTTGACAGGTACTTCAAAAGGAAGTAGCTATTTTGGAGGCGCAGAGCTCAGAAAATAGAAGCAGCAGTGTTTTCTGGACTAATTATCTTTGGGTGGTTTTGCTTATAATCCTTCTGAATAAAGCTCTGCAGAGATACACGAGGGGAAGGGGGGTCCCAGGACCGGCCCCTCCCATGCCCCAACCTCCTGCACGTCATGTAACACCCCTCTGGAAAAATGAGGGGGTGAGGAAAAATGCGTCTTCCCAGGGCAGGAAGTTCCTTAAAAATTAATTTGTTCCAGAGGGAAGGAGGGCGTCAGACACAGCCCTCATGGCAGTGCTCTTCCCACAGGGAAAATCACTACGGACCTGGGGGCAATGGTCAGGCACTGGTCCTGCTGAGGGCAGGGAACCTGGCTGCCTGCTCCTGCCTGCTCCTGTCTGTCCCTTCCTGTTCCTGCCTGCTCCTGCCTGTTCCTGTGTGCTGCTGTATGCTCCTGCCGGTTCCTGCCTGCCTCTGCCTGTTCCTGCCTGCTTCTGCCTGTTCCTGTCTGTTCTCTGCCTGTCCCTGCCTGTCCCTGCCTGTCCCTGCCTGCCTCTGCCTGTCCCTGCCTGCTCCTGCCTGTTCCTGTGTGCCGCTGCATGCTCCTGCCTGTTG
>VZRR01006435.1:28037-42793 GCA_013398015.1 Oreocharis arfaki | reverse complement strand
CCCGTTCCTGTGTGCCGCTGCATGCTCCTGCCTGTTCCTGCCTGCTCCTGCCTGCTCCTGCCTGCTCCTGCCTGTTCCTCCCTGCTTCTGGCTGCCCTGAAACCTGTGCCACCACGTGTGCCAGCTCAGGTAGGGATACTGCTGAGCCACAGTGCAGAGGAGGGGGTTTGCCATGCTGGGACCTGAGGTGACTCCCAGAACAGGGAGAGGTCAGGAAGTGAGGGCAGGCAGAGTCCCCTGGAGACCAGGAGTATTTTGTAACCCACACTGAAAATATCCCATGGTTTGAGCCAGGCTGACTCTGTAAAGAGCAGTTCTGGACGTGGAGGAGCAGTGACAGCGCTGACATCCGTCACCAGTGTTTGCTCCATCCCAGTGCTCACCCAGCTCCTGCCTCCCTGCCCCATCCCAGCCAGTGCCAGCAGGGATCACCAAGCCCCTGGGGCTGGCAGAGATGATGGCTCCCACCCCATCAGAGCCACCTGCACTGGGCAGCAAACCCTCAGTGACACGGCAGTGGGAAAGGGAGATGTTTTTCCCCGTGTTGTGCACAGCCAGTCCCAGCCCTGCCCTTCCCACTGCCCAGTTTTGTGTTTTGGAGCCTGGACCTTCCTCTCTGAGTGGTCAGAGCTGTGCTGAGGTCAGGGCAACAGAGGATGCCACACCACACCTGGGCAGCACCGAGATGCTCTTGCTCTGGATTAGCTGGGCATCTTCTCCAGTTCTACCTCCTCCCCTGCATTTTAAGATTGCTCCTCCCTTGCCCACAGCTGTGGAGTGTTTCTTGGGCTGGAACAGTTCATGCCTTAGTTTGAAGTGACCTATTGGATGGAAACTGATTTGATTTTATAGCTTACTGAAAGTGGAGAAAAGGGAGACTAAAGAGGAACGGGGTGGCTTCATTTTCACAAACAGGTCGAACCCAAAGTACTCCTCTCTCTTCCTCCGTCACTTTATGGCTTGTGAGGTTTTTCCAGCCCTAGGATTCTCCCCTGCTTGCTTTGGTGGGTGGGACAGCCGTGGCCAAGGCGCTGCTGTCTCAGAGGCAGGGCAAAGCCGTTCCCACCTGCTGCCTGTGCTCTGCTCTTGCCCTCCACAGGTGGACCCTTACCTGCCTTACGAGTACACCTGCGAGGGGATGCTGGAGCGGATCCACACCTACATTCAGCACCAGGTTGGGGAGAATCCCTGTCCTCCCTGGGGAACCATCACTGTCCTCCTGGCCAACTTTCCCTCTTCTCCCTGGGGACCATCCCTGCTCTCCCACGGGCATTGTGCAGCCAGTGCCCTGATCACAGAGAGCACCAGGAGATGGGGCTGGAGGAGGTGTGTCATGGACCAAAGGTGCTGGGGGTTGGTGGAGGAAGCCCTGGGGGTGCTGGGGCTGGGTCAAGGCCTTTCTGCTGCAGAGAATAAGGCAGCACTGGGAGAAGGAGAGGTGAGGGAAGAAGAGGTTCATCCCTCACAGCAGGGCATGCCATCTATGTGTGCAGGTGACCTCTCCCTGATGAGCAAAGTCATCATCCCAAGTGTCCTCCTGTCTCACCAGCAGCCTCCCTTCCCCACTGTTAACACCTCAGGGCACTGACCCGTTATCTTCTCTCCCACCAGGATTTCTGCACCACGTCATCTCTTCCTCCATCTCCCAAGACCAAGAGTCCTGCTATGCAAAGCTCTCCGAGCCCGCTGGCCCTGTCCCCCAACGCCACCCACCTGGTGTGGTCCCCCAGCGCCGGGCGGGCGCCCCAGGCGTGGCCCCCGGTGGCCTCGCTGCAGGTGTGGGTGTCGGAGCCCCAGCACACGTGCACGGAGACGTGCCGGCGGCACGGGCTGGTCTGCGAGCCCACCTTCTTCAGGTTCCTCAACAAGGAGGAGGTGTTTCTCCAGTGAGTTGGGGCCTTCTCAGTGAGGTTACGGGGGGCCACCAGCCAGGTGATGTTCCCTTTGCTCCCCCCATCCCCTGCACCCATTTTCCTCCTGTGGCCCCTGCCAAAATCCCACTGATGAGCTTTCATGCCCAAGGCAGCGGGCACTTCACTCTTCAGCAGGCAACAACAGCGTTTCCAGGCACGCTTCCGCCTCTCTCCCACCCCATTCCTCTCCACCTCCCGCATGCTCTCTCCCTTCCTCTCCTTTTTAATGTCTCCCTCTATAAAACTGCGTTTTGAACACACAGCAGCGAAGTTTTAATAGAGTATAAATCTGCCACCGGGCTCCGTGCTGCTCTGAGGGCAATTAAAATGCGAGCGTCGCCGGTGCTGTCGCGCTGGTCAGGCAGGCGCCACGCATCCTGCTGACATTTTTATATGATAAATTAGAGCTGGGGCCTGGCTTTCACTCTTTCCCCCTGCACGTCCTCCTCCACACCTTAAAACGAGCTGGCTCAGGGACTCGTCAGTTGAGGAGGGTTGGTGGTAGAGCGATGCCAGCGCTGCTATTCTGTCTGGGAGGGGAGGGATGTTAAAATCCATTTCTGCTGCTCCTCGGGGCTTTTGCTGATGCCCACCTCAGTTTTGTGGGCAATCCCAGCTAGCAGGGAGCACGTGGGCATTCACTGATCCCCTGTCCCTTCCAGGGAATGTTACCTGCGGTGGGAGGTGCCCATGGAGTGTGGGCAGAGCTGCTGGTCAGCAAGGGGCTGTAAAAGAACCATTGAACATCCTGAGCTGGAAGGGACCCACAAGGATCAATGAGTCCTGACTCTTAAGATTTGGGTGGGGTTTTGTGGGTGATCCTGAGCCATCCTTGGGTTGGGGTGATCTCTGGGCTGCAGGGTTGAGTTGCCAGGGTCGCCCCTTCCTGCGTGGTGTGTTGGGCTGAGCACCCGCGTGTAGCCAAGGAGTGTCAAACATAGATCAGCAACGATCCGTCCCCACCTTTAGCAAAGGAACCTCCCCAAAAAGGATTAAAACCCCTTCAGTGACCCTCCCAGCAGGCCTCTCCCCATACCTGACCCAGCTTTGCCTTGGCCCCCAGGCTCAGCATCGCCTGCGACAGCACCGAGTCGGAGATGAACCATCTGTACCCCGCGGTGGCCGAGCGCGTCCGCGAGTGCTACCTCCAGAAGGAGCCGCTGCTCTTCAGCTGCGCCGGCTACAACACCAAGTACCGGCGCCTCTGCCCCTGCCGCGACTTCCGCCCAGGACAGGTGGCTCTGTGCAGGGACTGCTTGTGACAGGGGAGTCCCCACCGCGTTCGTGACACGGGCGCCCAGTGGCGTCTCCTCGGAACTCCGCGGCGGCCGAGGAGCTGGGACGGGTCCCTCCCGGCGGGAGAGCCGGGGCTGTCAGGCTCTGGGGGTTGTTTCATCCACCAGCCAACTGTGGACGACCGTGTCCTGAACTTTGGAGTCATTTTCTTCCCGAGGAGCATCGTCCGACCGCATCCGAACCCACCTGGACCTGGTGGCACTGGGACGGGGTGGTGGGGAGAGAGGGGCTGGGGACACCCTTCCCCTCCCCTGGCAGTGGGACAAGCCACCAGCAGACTGCAGTTTCAGGGTTTTCATCTTCTTCAAGCATCCTAAGTTGTTTTATTTATTGGTTTTTTTTAACCCTCCCCCTGACAAGTGGTAAATTAAAGGGGAATCCACACCCAGCCCTTCTGTGGGAGTTCTTGGGCAGAGATGCACTGGGCGGGGGGGACAGGGGTGATGCTGGTGCCTGTTGTGGATGAGCTGGGAGAGAACAAAGCACAAGGAGAGTGGCTGGGTGAGATGGGCACATTGGGGACTGCACCCCCTGTACCCCCAGGAAGAGCCAGTGTGGGCTGGACAGCCTGGGAAGGGGCTAGGGTGGGCTCCTGGGAAGGCTGCTGCTCCCTGGGCAGGGCAGAGGTGCCCAAAGTGATCCCCTCAGCCTCCAGGCTGCTCTTCATGCTGCTGGGCCATGCATGGAGCTGAACATCCCCTCAGGGATGGTTGGAGGTGGTGGTGAGGGCACAGGGGCTGCTCGGGGTGCAGGTGAGTGGGCAGAGGGGAGGATGTGCTGCAGCACCCAAAAGGAGTTCCTGGTGGGCACTGACCGAGGGCAGAGCAGCTGAAGAGCAATGTCCTGACTCTGGTGTGCCCCAGATGCTGCCAGCACAGCAAGAGGAGAGCTCCAAGCAATCATCTTCCACGGAACTCTTTGCTTCTTCAGCTTTCCCTAGTGCTGTTCCTCTTGCTCTGGGGGAGTTTTTCCCCTCACTGCTGCTTTTTTCTCTCCTGGCACCTCCCCTGGCTGGGCTGGTGCTGGCTGGGGTGACCTGGTTTGTGTTTGTAGGGTTGCTCACCAGGGCAAGGTGTAGCTGTAAGTCTGGTGCTCAGCCCTCCTGCTGTTTGCAAGGTCTAATGGGGAGATTCCTGCACACCATCAAATGTGTGGCTGGCAAGTCAGGGGCTGGAAACTCCTTCTCAGCCCTTCCTGGCATGGAATCGCTCCTGGCCTGGCCAGAGGGGGAGGCTGGTGGGGTGTCAGCCTGGCCTGGCGCTGTCTCTGCAGGATCCCTGGTGGAATTGTCCCCTCTGGCCCACGGTGACTGACAGAGAGCAGTGGCAGGATGAGTGCGGGAGGGCTGCCCTTGCTGGAGCTGTGCCACACCCCCTGGCACCTCCAGCCTGTCCTCCCCGTGCCAGGTTTTGGGAGAAAATCCCATTCTTTCAGCTGTGCTGCAGCATTGGGCAGAGCCCAGCTGCCCTCACCATGTCCCTACTGAGTCCTGGGGACACCACAGGGAGCTGTGGCCTCTGGGCACCCCCCATGTGAGCCTGGCCACATCCTGCCCTGGATGAGCCGTTATCCCAGAGCAATTTATCATCTTCAGCTCCAAATTGCGTGGGCAGCCTCCATCCTGCCTGTGACGCCAGCCGAGGGGAAGGATTGATTAAGTAATTTTTGTGTCTTGCAGCCAGCGTGTGTCTAAATAAAAGCAGCACAAGCCTCTCTTTGCAGAGCTGAGCAGCAGCACCTCTCTGCAGCACCTTTCATCTCGGCCTCAAAGCATCCCCTGGCACGGACTCCTGTCAGTGCTGGGTGGGCAGGAGCCTGCCTGGGAGAGGCACGGGGGGGTCTGCCAGCAGGAGCCACCAGCAATTCGCTTCCCGGGGTTGTAAAGACCAAATAAAACCGGATTTTATAGGAGATCTAAGCAAGTTTTAAAGACCAAGAGGCTCGGGATGCCTCGTGAGGCAGCGCTCGTGACATAGCAGCTCCCTGGGCAGCTTTTTGCACCGTTTCTGCTCAGCTGCTTTTAAAATAGCCTTCACCTTTCAGCAGCCCAGCGCTGCCTCCCACTGCAGAGAGCCCCAATTATCCCCTGGCAGGAGCATTTTTCTCCAGGCTGAAATAAAAGGCGGCTGGCTCACCTTCGCCGCTGTCATGGGAAATAACGATCTGTCTGGAACCTTGCTGGATCTCAAGTCAGCCTGTAAATTTGGGTGATGGGGCTGAGCGAGGCTCTGCTATTGCCTGTCGTGTCTCTGCCCCATCAGTGGGCACCGAGGCTGCCTGGGGAAGGAGCTTCTCCTTCAGCCCGTTGGTGATGGATCATCACTCCTGGATGTGGGATGTAACAGGAACTGGAGTGTGGGTGCTGGGGCAGCCCCCCCATGGATGCCTTGGTCTGTAAAACTCTGTGTCAGGGCAAGCTGGGGGCTGGGGTGTTTTGGGAATGCCAGTGCTGGGTGTTAACATCAGCTTTGGGTGCAGAGCTGGCACCAAAATGTTTGTTTTGTGGGCAGTGTATGTGCCCAGGGGCATAGCAGCACCCTGATGTGGAGGTGGCACCAAGGAATGGAGCTGCTGGGTCAGCAGCAGCTCCTGGAGGAGCTCGTGTAGAAGAGAAGGGACTTTGTCACCTGGAAATGCTTCTCTGTGCCATGCCTGTGCCTGGTGCTCACTGGAGCATCCCACTGCCTTCCCAAGCTCTTTCCCGAGCAGGTCTCCAGCCTGGTCTCCCTGGCCGGGACACGTTTGTATTTAGAAGGGAGATCTGAGGATGCAAACACCAAATTCACAGTTTGTTAAGCAGGAGCATGAAAGAGATTTGAAGGGAGGCAGAGCCACTGCCATGTGAAAGAGGCTCTAATTCCCACAGCTAATAGCGAAGAATAAATCCCCAGCTGGGAGGGGGAAAAGAGGGGGAAACGGTGTCAAAACTAGGAATAAACCCGAACTAAAGGAAGGGAGCTGTCAGCTGCACCCTCCGGTGCTGCTGGCTGGACAGCTTGTTTCACAGCCACAGTGGGTGTGTGGGGAGCCCCCGGGGTGGGGTTGCACCTTTTGATGGCATCTCTGGCGGCATCCAGCCAGCAGAGCCTCCTGGAATGTCTTGGATTTCTTTCCTAACCTGTTTTCTGGCAGCTGTGAAACCAGGACAGGCGTGTCAAAGGAATGATATTGTTCTGGAAATCAATTTTCCTTACGTAGGAATGAGGCCAGGGGCGATTTATCTTTCTGAACCTCACTCTTCTTCTAAATAATTCCACTCAGAACTTTCTTTCTGGAGTTGGTTGGGGGTTTTTTTCCCCCCGTTTTTAATGTTGATGGCATCAAACCCTTCCCCTGCCAGTGCAGTGGGGGGTTGTGGCCAGAGCGCGGGTGGTCCTTGCCCTGGTGTCCCCTCACAGCATCCCTGCAGCAGCTCCCTGCCCTGCGGAGCCAGCCCGGTCGGGGCTGTAAATCCCAGCCCGGGGAGTTCGTGGTGCTGCTCCGCTCTTATCTGGGGCTTTATTAGCAAATCGTTAAAGGAGCTTTTCCCTCCTGATCCTCCGCTTATCAGCGCCCGGGTCAAACGGCAAAGCGCATCCCTGATGTGGACAGTCCGGGCAGGAGAAACCCATTTATTTTCCCTAACGGGTTTATCAGTAGATCAAGGAGCTGCTGAAGATGTAAGCACCGCGGTTATTTCCCCAGGTGATGGATCTTGCTGCCACACAGGCTCCGGGAGCCGGGGCTGCCTGACAGGGATGGCTGATGGGCCCGTGCTCGGCGCTGCTGCCTCATGTATTTCAAGGTCTTGCTTTAATTGAGTCCTGTCTCCCTGATCTCAGGGTTTTTTCCCTTCTTTTTTTTTTCTTTTCTTTTTTTTTTTTTAATATTATTTTCCCCCTTTAGGATGACTTTCCCAAAATAAACGAATGCATTTAATCTCCTGTCCCTTTCCCTCATCTCTCCCTCCCTGTGGCAAATCCAGAGCTATAAAGAAAGTGAACGAATTGAAAATCTGTCCTCAGACTTACTGGGTGAAAAGAGCAGCAAAATCTTCTGCCTTTTCTTTCTTTCTTTCTCTTTCTTTTTCCCTTCTTTATTTTTTTTTTTTTATCTCGTAGAAGGGACTCGGATTGGGGGCGAAACTCCTTTTCGGAGCTGTGGGGCTGAGCATTCCCGTTTTTATCGGCTCCAGCAGCGGTGCCCAGTGACACTCATTGTGGCTCGTTAGTGGAAAGCCATTAAAACTCGGGATCGATATTTTCTCGGGAGAGATAAGGCCCATTCAATATCATTCCCCGAGGCAGGCAGAGAAATACCAAGAGCCATCCCCAGACCAGAGCAGAAGTGCCGAGGGAGCAGCTTCGGATGGGACATCCCGCAGCCCGGGGGGTGTGGAAGCTGAGCCAGGACCCAGCCCTCAGCACCCAGCTCCTCTGGAAAGGGGGGAAAAGTAGAACTGGGGAGGATGGGGAGGGAGGGGAATGTTTCGGGGGGATTTGGTGGCTCTGTGGGGTTTGCCCTCCAGCCAGGGCCCCTTGGCAAGGGGCATCAGGAGGGCAAAAACAGGTAAATGGAGAGTCCATTCCCAACGCCTGGCAGCTGGCTTTGGAATGCCGGAGGAAAGGGGCTGGTGGGTGTTCAGCCCATCTCCTCTCCCTCTCTCCGAGGGCTCCCACCACCCTTCACCCTCCGGAACGCAGGTGCAAGCAGAGACCAGCCAGAAACTGGAGAGAAGTTTGCTTTTAGTGTTAGAGCGAGCTGCCAGAGGTATCAGCTTCTCTCTAAATATAAACCAGAAAACAGGAAATAACGATCTGTCCTAATTTAGTGCCTTTCATCCAAGGATTCAAAGCATCCGACAGCATCACTGAGAAATAAGGGGAGACTTCACAACCTGCATGGAAATGCAGCCACTCCAGAGCTTGTGTGCAGCTTTTTGCTGAGTGGGGCATTGCAACCCCTCACTGGCCAGCCCCGATTCCTTCCCAAATTCCCCCAGTTTGCTGTCGCTGGGACTGGGCCCTGGAAAGTCAGCCTGGGAACGGGTGATGTTCTTGCAGCTCGACACCGTGCACAGCTGGCTCAGCGCCACCGAGCGTGGAGGAGTGTTTATTTAATGAATTAATCGAATTAATTAATTTTCAGGAGAGTGCTGAGGAAAATAACAGGGAGCTCCAGCAGCTCTGCCAGCTGTCTGGCTGTGTGCAGCAGTGGGAGCAGGGCGTGATCTGTCCGTGGAACGGGAGCACAGCGGGCCTGGACAGTGCTGGGACAGACGGGAATCCCAGAGTCATGGAATGGCCTGGGTTGGAAAGGACCTTTAAAGCTCATCTCATTCCATCCCCTGCCATGGCAGAGACACCTTCCACTATCCCAGGTTGCTCCAAGCCCTGTCCAACCTGGCCTTGGACACTTGCAGAGATGGGGCAGCCACAGCTTCTCTGGGCACCCTGTGCCAGGGCCTCCCACCCTCACTACAAGTAATTTCTTCCTTATACCCAGTCTGAAATGACCCCGGTTTAGTTTAAAGCCATCACCCTTTGTCTAATCACAACAACCCCTGCTGAAAAGTCTGTCCCCATCTTTCTTATCAGCTCCCTTTATCCACTGGAAGGGGCTCTGTGGTGTCCCTGGAGCTTTCCCTTCTCCAGGTGAACCCCCCAGCTCTCCCAGCCTGGCTCCAGAGCAGAGGGGCTGCAGCCCTTGGAGCATCTCTATGGCTTCCTCTGGACCCACAGGAACCCACCCATGTCCTTCTCCTACAGAAGCTGTGGGTGGGGAGGTCCTGTCTGTACCCTCCCAGCAACCCTTTCCTCAGGGAAAGGCACCCTCGGCTGCCCTGGCTGCTGCACAGAGCCTGGGCACTGCAACTGCTGCTTCTCCCTTTCCTGCCATTCCCAATCCTGCCCCTTTGCTGCCCACTGAGCCCCTGGGTGTGGTTTGCCCCATGTCCTTTGCCCTCACCAAGGCTGGCACACCGGGATTTCTCTGCATGGTTCTCCCTGGAGACTGAGGAGGATGTTCCACCAAAGGCTCCTCAGCCACCAGACCCTCGGTGCATCAGCAGGAAGGGTGTTCCTTGGCTGCTGCTGTCCCCAGGCTCTTGTGACGTTCCTGCCCCTCTGCAAAGGCCCGTTCAGGTGTGGCACTGAGCCCTCTTGGTTCCTGTCCCCACCCTTTGTCTGCGTCTGGCTCAGGCGGTGGCCGTGGCTGGGTGCTGAAGGGGAGCCCGTGTGGCTGTCACCAGCAGTGGCACTGCAATCTCTGTGTCACCACACAGCAGTGACTGTCCCCTACCCTCCAGCTGTGCCCAGCTGTGGCCAGGCTGGGACAGCCAGCCCGTGTGGCTGTCACCAGCAGTGGCACTGCAATCTCTGTGTCACCACACAGCAGTGACTGTCCCCTACCCTCCAGCTGTGCCCAGCTGTGGCCAGGCCGGGGCTGGGCGTGGGAGCGAGAAGTTCGTAAAAGAAAAGTGGGAGGCAACAGATTTCCACACTTAATTGGCTCACCAAATTAATCCCAATTAGGAGCTGTAATTGGGGTGATAATGGTTAATCGTCTTTCCCCCCAAGCCACAACTGCACTGTCTGTCTTCAGTGCATTCTAAAGGGCAGGACGAGTGTCTGTGACACCAGAGCTGCCACCCGGGCACCCCCTGGGGGGTGGGGTTGGGTCTGGGCCCCTCGATGGGGGACAGGTGAGGGGACACCACCGTGACCCAGTGACCCCGTGACTGAACCGCATCGTCACCACCCTCCCAAGAACGCTGCGAATTCGGCTGCTCGTGCTCCTGTTTGAGCAGGTTCCTGCCAGGAAACCAAAGTGCAGGGACCTTTCACGGACTTCCCCACTGCTGAAGGAGCCTGCATGAAAACATCTGCTTGTCCTTCCTTTTCTGGGCACCTGAACCAAGCAGTGCCAGGTGGGCCTCAGCGGGGATACAGAGCAGCCCTTTCCTCCTGCTTTGTTCTGGATCACAAGAGGGGCTCTGGACCCCTCAGAACCCAGGGGCAGCTCAGGATTGGCTACAAACCCTCCTGCTTCACTCCTGCTCCCTAAAGCCCAGCCAGCAAAACCCCTAAACCTCTTCCCTGCACCCCTCTCCTGCTCATGAAGCTCCTGTGGGAGCATCCCAGCACACCTTGGCTGTTGCCTTGGGGAATTTCCTTCCAGAGCCATGGGATGTGAAACTCTCACACCTGCCTGGCTCCTCCCTGGGCACTGGGAAAGATGCTGCCTCTGCCCTATTGAAAACAGACCAGGAGGCTGAAAGGTGACCTCCTGCAGAGGCTTCTCCCCAAAGGCTGGCTCCCAGCATGGCCACAAGGGAATCTTGGATGCCTGGTGTCCTGGGTGCATCAAAGCAGTCCAGCAAAGCTCCGTTAAATACCTCGGAAGGGACAAATTCACTGACAAAATCACACAGCCAATACTCAGCAGCACAGAAAACGCAGGATTATGCTCCTTACATTTGGCTCAGCATTATCCAAAGCTGCAGGGAACTTGTGCACCGCAGGTCCCGGGGTTATCTTCCTTGGGAGTCTGTTCTGCTGCAGTGGAAGGGTGATGCTCCTCCTCCTCTTCCTCCTCCTCCTCTTCCTCCTCCTCCTCCTCCTCTGGCCGCCCCAGCACAGGCAGAGCCTTCTCAGCTGCCCGCCCCCAGCTCCTCCATCGCCCACCAGGGGCTCAGCCGGTTTTGTAGCTGCTATTTCGGCTGGGTGTTTTTGTTGTAAGTGTTGTTGAACAGGAGGAATAAAAACTCGAGGCCCCTGGTGGTATTTTTAGCCCCGTATCGGTGACTCGCTCGAAAGCCTCAGCAGGACTGTAAAATAAAATTAATCTGCATCTGCCGTGCGTCACTTTTACAAAGCTTGTCTCCTTCTGCTACCACGGGGATGGTTTGCAGCCCTCGGCTTGGGAGAGCGCCAAGTACCTGCCAGGCAGCCCCAGCACAGCAGACAGCAGCGGGGAAGCAGCAGGGATGGGGGTGAGGGGCGGGCAGAGGGAAGGAGATTGGATTCCCACGGAGTTTGCAGGAAGGTCGTGCCTCATCCGGCTGCTCAGGTACCCGGCAGGCTCCGTGCAGCTGGAGTGAGCTGCACTGGGTGTGCTGGTTTGCTTGCAGGGCAGAGCTGCTGGGGGAAACTGGGGGAGCTGCTGGGGGAACCCCTGGCAGAGCCCCACCACCCTGGATGGGGAGCCAGAAGAGTTATTGCCATGGAGACCGATGAGAGAGTTGGGAACCGACTGCCATGGAAACCAGTTTGGGAGTTTATGGGGGCACCCCGCTGGTCCCTGGGTGCTGGGGGTGGTGATCCGTGTGGCATGGGATGGCTGGGACGGTCAGAGCAGGGCTGAGCCCCACTGCATCCCCCACACGGGTTATCAGGGGCCAAACTGGAGTGACAAGTCCCCAAACTGAGGAAGAGAGCAGCGCAAACTGGGGTAATGTGGTGGGGAAGTTGCTGCTGGATATTGCTGGGCTCTCAGCCACACAAGTGCCAGCAGCCAGGCCTGTGAGTTGCACGGGAGCACTGAAGCAGCCGAGGGGGAATTGCAGCACGAGGCCTCTCCCCAGAGGAGTCACACGAAGAGCAGGACTGGGGTGAGGGTGGGCGGGAGAGGCAGGAGGGGTGGGGGGTGCTCCTGGCTCGGCAGCACCGAGGGGATGGGAACAGCACTGAACTGCTCTTCCTCCCCACCCAGAGCCAGTGAAGCATCTCCTGTTTGGGCTCTGTGTTTGTTTTGCTTCCTGAAGTGGGACTTGGGGAACACAGGAGAGGCCACGTCAGCCCCGGGCTCAGCCTCTCCTTTTCAAGAGGGGTGAAGTCCTCAGTGGGGACCGAGGTGCTTTTGTCACCCTTCCCACAGGCCGTGCTCCCCGTGCCACGTGGTTTCAAACACTCCAGGACGCCTCTGGCCCTTCCAGCCTTGCTCCTGGCACAGCCCTGGCTGGCACATGTGGGGTGGTGGGGTCCGAGGGTCACCTGCCCAGCTCCCCGAGCGCAGCAGAAGCAGCTCTGCGTCCCCTCCCCACTTTTCCCCACATCCAGCAGCACCTCCCTGCCAGCAGCTGGCAGAGGGACCCTCCATGAGCAGGTGATGAGCACCTCCCCAGGGCTGCTGATTCTCCAGCCTGCCCACTCCCCTATTTCGTGGGCATGGAAACACCCCCTGGCATTTCCAGCCAGTCACTTTCTGCTGTGACTCTGCCTGGTCACACACAGCACTGGCCGTGTCCCCTTGCTCTGGGGTGGGGAACTGCCCCCCATCAGGGCATCCTCCCACCCCAGACATGCCCTGCAGGGCCAGCAGATGCTCTGGCTGCAAATCCCAAAGATATCTCCACTTGGGATGGGCTGAACTGATGGCCAAGGGATGGGAGCTCATGAGACCCAGGGGAAGAGAGGAGGTTTCCTCACAGCTGTGGCACTAAAAGCATCTTCGTGCCCTTGCTCCCTGCTCCCAGGGGTCTGGATGCAGCAGTCTGGGGCCAGCCTGGCTCCAGTGACCCCATTCCATGGTGCAGGGAGCGTGGGAGCACCTGGAGCCTATGAAGTGTTGTTGGAGGTGAGATCTGGGCTGTGCTGCCGCAGGTGGGGGGCTCTGGGGTGTCTCTGGCTGCAGGAGCAGCGATGCTGGGGGGGCTGAGGCTCCTCTGTGAGTTGATATCCCCACCCCTGTGCCCTCTGGGGAGGGTTGGGGGGTGTTGACAGCAGCAGGGGTGACGGTTTGGGGGCTCTCAGGGGTCCCCTCCTCAGGGAGGCAGCCTGAGTCTCAGGAGCCAGCCTGGGCTGGGCTGGGGGGGGATTGTGGCCCAGACCCCCCGGTTTGGGGGAAGATTGAGGGGCTGTGCCCCTCCAGTGCTGGGCTGGTGCCCAAGAGCTCAGCTTGCCTCTGCTGGGGCTGAGCACAGCTCTCATGTTCACCGTAACCTCAGGATGCCCTTTAATTTTTAATGCTTCAATAAAACAGTAATTACAAACACTGGAACTGGTGTTTTTAAAGCAGAAAGTATTAACTTCCCAGGGTTTAATTATTCAACAGAAATTAAGGAAAGTGGGGCTGGATCCTGCTGGCTCTCTTGGCTTTTCCTGGTCCCCATCTGCTTTGCAGGGAGGAGGGCTGGGGGCAGGATGGAGCCCATCTCTGGTGTGTCAGGGCTCCCCAGTGCCTTAAAAATCCAGGGCAGGGGTGTGGGGGATGGCACCAATGGGCTGGGCTGGGTCAGGGTGAGGAGAGCTCTGGGGGGCTGGAGGAATCCCCCCCTAAATGGCTCCTTCTCTATTCCCTGCAGGATTTCCAGCCAGGGCAGTGCAGGATCCCGGCTCTCTGGGAGGGCAGTGGCTGCTGGGATCTGAATCGGTGCCGTTGGGGTCTGTGCATTAACCACAGCGGGGATCCCGGGGCAGGTGGCACCTCAGGAGGTGGCATCGCCCGGTGGTTGCCCCCTGTGACCCCCATCCAGCACCTGCACCCCTCCCCTGACCAGGAGGGGACTCAGGAGCTCCCAGTCTTTGTTTTCTGGAGTTTTCTGCAACCGGGGTTTTGCTCTGAGTGCCCTTGGAGGGTTTCAGGCTTGCTTTTGATTACTCTGCTCCAGCAGGGTGTAGTTCAGAGCACCTGTGCTGGGGAATGGTCTGTGGAGACCAGGAGAGCTCCCAGGGCTGCTGAAGCACAGCAAAACAGCTGGAGCCTGGCAGAGCTTGTGGGTTTGGGCTGGCTGATTTTGGACCCCTACCCAGCCTGGGGTAGCAGTGGGGTTGGGAAAGCCTCGGCAGAGGAAGGCAAGGGGTGGGGAAACAGGGATAAAATATTGCCTGTGAGGAGCGGTGGGGATTTGAGGGGCCCTTGTGCCGGGATGGGACCTGCTGGGGGTTTCCAGGTTCTTGTACCCACACCTCAGAGCTCAGCCCTTTCCCCACATCCACCGAGCCCCTTTTCCATCCACGGCACCTTTTGCATTATCCCATCCTAAGCCACGTGAGGGACTTCAGGAGCTGCCGTCGGGTGGTGGCTCAGGAACCGCGGCTGCTGGGAAAGCAAGTTGTTAATATTAATGGTTGAGTGCAATAACTTCACTGGGAAGCAAACCTGCCTGCAGTGAGGGGGGGAGCAGACAGAGAGGGCTCCTGTGAGATGGAAATGGCTCTGTCAGGGCCGGGGGATGAGCTGAAGGGAGTGGGGTGGGGATGATGGCTCTGCTGATGAGGTGCTGGGGATGGGGAAGGAACGTGGACTCATTTGCAAGGGAAATGAAATTATCACCTGCTCTGCCTGCTGTCCTCACAGCGCAGAGCCTGATGAGCTGTGCGGGGAGGGGGCTGGAGGGGGGCCCTGGCAGCACCCTGGGGTGGGGGCCCTCTCTGCAGGACCAGGACCTCACAGAGATGGGGCAGCTGCAGTCCCCAGAGGGGCCTGGGGTGACCCCCTGCCCACCCTGAGGCATCTGGGGTGATCCCCTGCCCACCTTGAGGGATCTGGGGTGACCCCCTGCCCCCCTGAGGGGTCTGGGGTGATCCCCTGCTCACTCTGAGGGGCCTGGGGTGATCCCCTGCCCAC
>VZRR01006435.1:7729-26743 GCA_013398015.1 Oreocharis arfaki | reverse complement strand
CCAGCCTCGTGGCTCATCCCAGAGCTGAGAGCTGCTGTGACGCTCCCAGGAATGAGGTGAGATGCTCTGGGGAGAAGCTGCGGAGTGTCCTCATGTGCGGGGAGAACGCAAAACGCCAGGGCACAGCCGGGTGTGACGGCAATGCCCTGCCCCAGCTGCCTGTGGAAGAGCCTGTCCTCGGCTTTTGGGAAGCTCGGGGTGACTCGGGGTGTGGGGGGAGATGAGCAGAGGATGAACAATCAGGGGTGATCTTGTTCTCTGAGGTGGCAGGGAGGGCGGTGAGCTGACTGGGGAGAGGCTGGTTCGCAGGCTGATGGGGAGGCCGCGTTAATTGCTGCTTCCTTGTTTATTCAGCTGGTTGGTTGGGTGCTGGAGAAGAAGGAAAAGGCAGCTCAGGGCTGAGTCTCCAGAGAACGAGCAGGGCTGCTCTGTGCCCCCAGCCCCGGGCTGAGGGACCCGTGCTGCCCCACTGCCTTGGCTCACCCGATTTTCACGAGTTAATGATGATTGTGAGTGGATGTGGCTGATCCTGCCGGGGTCCTGCGGCTGTGGGGCTGGAGGGAGGAGGGCAGAGCTGTGGGAGCGGTTCCGACAGCTCCCAGCTGAACAGCCCAGCTTGGCCCGGGGTATCTGTGGGGAGGTGGCAATGAGCATGGTGATGGTTTGGGGGCATGGCCAGGCTGCTCTGTGCCCCACTCACCCACCTCGGCCGTGTCCTGCTCATGTGAATCCAAGCACTGCATTCCCAGGCAGGGGATGGAGCCCAGGAGCACCGAGGGAGTGACATGGAGTGACAGGACAAGGGGGAATGGCTGCACTGCCAGAGGGCAGGGTCAGATGGGATATTGGGAAGGAATTGTTCCCTGTGAGGGTGGTGGGGCCCTGGCACAGGGTGCCCTGAGAAGCTGTGGCTGCCCCATCCCTGGCGGTGTCCAAGGCCAGGCTGGATGGAGCTTGGAGTAACCTGGGAGAGTGGAAGGTGGGGAGGGGGGGGGATGAGATGAGCTTTAGGCTCCCTTCCCACCCAAACCGCTCTGTGATTCTCTGGTATGATCCTGCCTTTGGCACATAAAGATGCATGGATGTTTCCAAAGGAGGTTGCCGTAGGCAGGTGCAAAGTAGGCAGTTACCTTCCAAAAATGGGGAGGTGGAAAGAGAGAGGAAGAGAGAGAGGAGCCAGATGAAAGCAGGGACTGTGCCAAAAGTGCCTTCTATTTATGATCGCACAAGGTCAACAATAATCCCCACAGCTACGAGCACATAAAAATTGATTCTTTCCTGAAGAGATTGATGGATTCGTGGTCAGGACATATTCTCTGATCCTGCTGCCCTCGGCATTGCTGGAATTTATGGAGATGGTGAGTGCTCCTCTGTAGAGGTCTAAATAGCTTCTCAAAGCAACCACTTTCAGTTCTGACCTGGGGTCCCGGGAAGTTGCTGTAAATAAAGGAAATGCCTCCTGCAGCTGCTGGGCTGTGTTTCCACAGGTGAGCAGTTGCCTGCTGGGGGTCGAGGCTCTTCATCCTGCCCCAAATCCCAGCCTGAAGTGAGCGGGGTGATGCTCACCCCACACACACACCTCTGCTCCTGCACAAAACCCTGGCACCTCGGAGAGCTGACATCCATGGGGGTCACATCCCCCCCAAGGCCAGCACAGGGGTGTGTGACGCAGACCCCGTGAGGCTGGAGGCTCTTTCAGCCTGTCCCACTGCTGCTGTGGGAGGGAAGAAGGGCTGAGCATTTCCAAAGCCTCCATCTCCTTCCCCAGCGCTTCCCAAGCTCATCTTGCCGCTCCGATGTCAGCTGGAAATCTCCTCCACTTCTTTCTTTTAAACATACCCAGCTTTAAAAGCCGTGGAGTTTGAAACAGCTTTTTTCCACTCAAGTGGCAGGAAGCTACCAAACAAAGCCCAGTTATTTTTCACAGCTCTGTCCCTGCAGCTATTGAATCCTCAGCACTCCTGAATTCCTGGGAAGTTTGCTGGGTGCTGCCGGGACCTGCGAGCAAAGAGCCCACGCAGCTGCAATGTCCCTGTGAGTGGTTTGTGCCCTGGATCTCCCATCTGGTGAACAAGCAGCTTCAGGTGTGCTCAAAAAGCCTTTCTGCAAGTGCCTCTGCACAGTTTTGATGCACTGAGGGTGTTACATAAACTGCTGCCACACAAAGGGATCCCGGTATGGGGGTTTGGGAGGTCAGGGAGGGCTGGGCTGGTGGAGATGTGCAAAGAGAATCGATGCCAGGCTTTTTAGCAACCACACAGGTATTGAACAAAGCTTTTAAAGGGCCTTTCGGGCAGCACTGGGCTCCCTCTGCATGGTGTGATGGGGTTTGTTGTGCTGGGACTGGGGGCCTGTGGAGGTGCTGGCTGCCACGCTCGGTGAGTGGTGTTTGTCCTCGCTGTGTCCAGGGTGTTCTCTAAACTGCAGTGGGAGCTTGGGCTGTGGCACTGGTGGAGCTGCTCTGCTCTGGGCTCTGGTCCTGCACTCCCTCCCTTGCTGAGGGCTCTGCTGAGAAGGATCCTGGTGGGCTTCCTTCACCTCTGGTGTCCGTGCTGCTGGAGAGAGAGCAGCCCACCGCTGTGGTGAAGGGACGGGGAAGGCTGTAAGCAGGGAGAAGAGCCCCCAAGGTCAGCTGGAAAGCAGCTCAGAGCCAGGAGAGGTGAAAAATGAAGTGTCCTGAGCACGGGCAGGAATGTCACGTTTGGAAATCTTGGTGGGACATGTCACTGTGCAGTGGTGCCACACACCTGCCAGCTCGGTGTGGGCTCTGCGCACCTGGGGCTCGATGTGTTGGATGGGACCATCCCCATGGTGTCCCCCAAGCTGCCCTGGAACAAGGATCCCATCCCGTGCACAAGGACCCCCCAAATCCCCCTTCGGGTGGGGGGAAGGCAGGCAGCTGACTCGATGCCCTCCTTGCCCAGAATTCCAGGCCCCTCGGGGCAGAGCTGAGCTTCCTCTGCGAGGGCCGCGCAGCAACCCTCGCACACAAACACTTCCTTGGAGGCTGTTGCCTTTTCCAGGCTTTCCTGGCTGGGAAACGCTGCCGTGGGGTTTGCAGCTGCCTCCTCACAGCAGTGCTGAGCAGTCCCTGCAGAACACCCTCGCAGAGGAATCACCTCCTGCACACATCCGGCTGCCCTTCGGCTCCGGGCTTTCGGGACCTGCCGGGAGGCCAGGAAGCACAAACCAGGATTACAGAGCTGCAGCAAGAGGGAAATGCCAGGGAGCCCCGGGCAGCCTTTGGGCTTTAAAACGCCGTGTTTCCTCATCCCCTGGTATCCCCTTGCTCAGAACAAACCCTTGCTCTGCTGAGCAGCAATCCCACACAAATCCTTTGGTGTAGAGCTGCTTCCCAGAGGGGGTTTAACAAACGTTGGATGGAGTGTGGTGACGCCTGCTCTCGCTGCCAGTGCATCCCAGCACCAAGAGCCCTGCATTCTCACCTGCCCCCAGGCAGCAGCTCGGGCAGAGGCGAGCAGAGCTCACCAGCGTGGCTCAGTGCTCTCTGCCAGGCTGGCAAACGGGCTCTTGCTCCCGGTTTAACCTCCTCCTCCTCCTTCCTACAAGCGAGTAAACAGAGAAACTCCTTTCCCCTTCACCTCCAGCCCGGCTCCCCAAGCTCTGGCTGCCAGATGGCAGCGAGCAGAGGCTTCTCTGCCCCTCTCTGCTGCCAGCGTGTCACGACCGCGGCACTGCCAACGCAGGGGAAGCTTTTCCCAACCCTCTCCCCGGTGCTTTGCACCATCTGCAGCAGGAGCCCAGGGGCTGGGCCAGTTGCTGAAGGCTCTGCCTGAATAAGCAGCATCCTTCCGAAGTGTAAAATTGGAAGCAAAGGGGAGCTGGATCAGAGGCAACGGGGAGGTGTGAGCGTGCTGCCTCCCCTGCACGCAGCCAGGGCTCGTCTCCAGAGGATTACCTCTTTTCTCCATCTCCTTTCAATTTTTCCAGTGTCTTTTGATGGGTGTTAAAAGCAGCCCGGCCTCAGAAGGTGCTGCACACAGATTTATAGGTGCTGTAAGTTACCTGCTGCAGGAGCCCAGCACGGATGTTTGCTGCCTGCAAATGCTGTTTTGCTCATTTTCTTGGAGGCTGTTTCAGCTTCACAGGATTTTGAGGGACCAGGGAAAGCTCAGCAGCTGTGAATCCTCGTGGCATGGCTCCTGGTCCCAACCAAGGGGACACAAGGGGGTCCTGCCCATCGCCTTCCCCTTGGGGCTGAGCCCACAGCCATGGCCAGCCGTGGGGATGCTCCTGTGTGCCATCACCCCGAGCCACATGAGGACATCAGGTCAGGACCACCCAGGCTAGGGAAAAATGTAGCCCCCCCTTTGCTTATTTCCAGAAGGAAATAATCAAATTTGCCCTGCTTTTTAAAATTTGATTTATTTTTTAGCAGCTTTTTTCAAACTGGAAAATGGGGGAAAGCATCCTGAGCTTTCCGAGAGCAGGGGATGCTCAGGAAATACTCTGTGTAATGTGGTGACAGCTGAGAGCTGCCTTCCCTGGAGCTCAGCTCGTGCTCTGTGAGCAGCAGAGGGACCAGTCCCTGTGCTGCAGAGAGGATGGGGAGCCTTTCCCTGCTGTTTTCCCAGCTTTAAATGAAAGCTAGGCTGCTGCAGGAGACAGTGATGGTGCCCATGGCAGCATGCAAAGTTCTGGTTTGGCAGCTCCCACAGGATCCCCAGCTCGAGGGCTGGGACCCATCACAGGAGGAAAAACAAAACCGTGTCTGTGTCAAAAGCAAGAACTGAATCTGCTCCGCTGATTTCCCAGGTGAGATCTCTGCCAATGTTTAAGAAGGATAAATGAGACGACCTGGATAATTACAGGCCTGTCAGCTCCACTTCGGTGCTGGGCAAACTGATGGAGTGGCTGATGTGGGAATTGATTAATAAAGAATTAAAAGAGAGTAACATCAGTAAATGAAAGGAAAGGCCTCAGCGTCTATCAACAGGTTGGAGGCAGTAGGATTTGCAGAAGCAGCTTTCTGGGGCAGAGCTGCTTTGGAGGGAGCGGGTGTGTGTGAGGTGTTTTGCTTGGGGGACAAACAGAGTGGACATCAGAGTGACCAGCCCAGCAGGGCCACAGCTGGATGTCACCATGGGCTGCCAGGTCACTGTGCCTGGATCTCCATCCCATCCCACCCCACCCCACCCCACCCCATCCCAGCTTCAACCTGTTCCCCTCTGGACAAGCTGAGCTCCTTCCATCACGGCCACATCCTCCTGGCTGCGTGCATGGACACGGCAGAGCCGCTGCGAGGTGAGCAGGGGACAGAAAACACCAGGAAAACGTGTTCCTGCCCTGTTTGTTCCAGCACTGCCAATCCCCCCCGTGTCGTTGTGGCCTCCTGGCAGCCGGGAAGGGATGGCAGCATCCGTGCAGGATCCATCCCAGTGCTGGCTGCAGTGCTTGCCTCCTTTTCCAGTTGCCATAGGAACAGACGAAGGCCTTTAAAGCGTCGCAGTGGGGTGCGTGTCTAGGTCATGCTGTGGAGCAGGCAACCATTTTATAGTGATAATAAATTCAGGGAATTGGGAATTTGGCCGAAGTAGCACGCAAGGAAAGGACTTGAAAAGGCAGAATGGAGATAAATGAATGAAAATGATTTTATGACGAACGGCCGTGCGTTGTGCTAGACCTGAGTGAAATCCTTCTGTGGAGCTCAGGCGGGAGGAGCCGGGAACACAGACTGAAAGGAATTATTTGTCCCTGAAGCCTGGAGATAGAAAGGCAAAGGCAGCACCTGAAAGTGTTTAGGGACTATAGGATTTCAACCTCCTTTGTTATCTTCAGTCCCGGCGCTGTCTGGCTGTGAATTACTGCTGGCCAAGGATTTACCATCCCTCCTCTGGCACGGCAGGAACCGGAGAGGCACCAAATCATCGGAGATGAGAGCTGGCCGAGCAGGGACAACTCTGCAAAGGTCATCGAGAACCTGCTGGACCTGTCTGCACAGGGGGATGGAGGCAGATCCCTGGGGGAGCCCTGCAGGTCCCTGAAGGTCTCCCCAAGCAGTGCAGATCTGGTGGGTCTGGGACATCCCCTGGGATCTCAGCTGCTGGTGGGAGCAGGCTGGATTTTGAGGCTCTCCCCCACGTGTTCACACTTGGCTGATGTTCTCCTGCACTGTGGCGTGGAGCTGCTCTCCTGCTCCAGCCTGGGATGCTGTGTGGGTGCTTCCCACCATCCTGGCACATTCCCTCCCTTTCGTGCCAGAGCCATGTGCTGTGCAGCATCTTCCTGGCTTTTTTCTCCCCTGCCTGCTGAAGCAAAGCAAAAACTCTCAGCCAAAATCTTCTTTGCTCATCCCGTCTGTGTTAACAGCAGCTTTAGCACACCCAGCTTCTACTGCGAGGGCGTGGCAGCAGGAGAGCACATGGGCAGTGGGTGTGGGAGGGGGTGGCAGGTCACTGACCCGTGGCAGCAGTGTCCTCGCACCCCCTAATGAGTTGGGGGGCTGAAAATGGGTGGAATCGGGCATATGAGGCAATCTTTGTGTTTTCCCAGCCCTAGGAGCTGTGGGTAAATGCAGACCCCCTGCTTACTCCAGCCTGGCACTGCCGGCATGGCACGGTGAGCTCTGGGAAGCCCACGCAGGTGTCTCCCTCCCCAAAACCCTCTCCATCCTTCCCCTAAGTGAGCTGAGATTTGAAACTCATTTGATGTCACCACATCCTGTTGGCTTCAAGCAGCAGAATCTCTCATGCTGATTTAATCACCTTGTTATGCCACACAAGTTTGGGTTATTTTGAGGGTGGCTGGAGGGTGCCAATTTGTACCTCCTGGCAGCACAGAGCCCGTGCTTTGCCTTAGCACTTGTTCTTGGCAAGACAAAGAAAGCCTTGAGCCGGTGCCTCATACGGCAAACAAGGTTCATCTGGGAGCTGGGACAGCTGGTGCCGGTGCTGCTGCTTTCAGCTGGTGCCCAGTTTGGTTTAACAAGGTGATGGGAAGAACTTGGCAGTGACTGAGCTGGGATGTGGCCAGAGCCCAAGTCAGGCAGGCACCAAAATCTGCAGCAGCTCCTCGGGCAGGGACCCGGCTGTGGGCTCTGCTCCCTCCTGGGGAGGTGCAAAGGGGCCTCTGACCCCTCCCAGACACCAAATCTCTGCTTGGGTGCTCCAGCAGAAGGAATTAGAGACTCCTCATCCTTCCGTTGTCCCACCCACAGCCCTGGCTACAGGGCACCTTTCCCCGTGCTGGCTGCAGGCATCTCCTCTGCTTCCTGGGGCCAGGAGGGTGATGAGGAGAAGGGACGAAGCTCAAGGTCTCCTTTTGGGACCGTGGCAGGGGACAGATGGAGGGGACAGGGCAGGAGCAGCTCTGTGTGGTCCCACTGCGGGCACCAGGCTTCAAATGGGGGCTGGGGACCGGCCCTGCCCCCGCTGTGCCCTGGGGTCAGCACAGAGCCTGGGCACTCAGTGACCCCTGTGGGCACGGGTGGCCCTGTCCCTTGGCTGTCCCCAAGCAGGGAGGGTCTGGAGCAGTCCTGTGCCAGCCCTGGAACCATTAAGGTAGGAAAAGACCTCTGAGCCCCTCGTGTGCCAGCGTTCACCCCACAGACGCTCAGCTCCTGGAGCCGGCCTGGCTGTGGCAATGGGGGTGCCTCTCCCCGAGGACACGGCGGCGTTTTCAGCATTTCTCTGGCCAGGGTGACTTGCTCAGAGATTGCCTCTCCCCCACACCCAGCACCTGCCAGAGCCCTGCTTGGATGCAGCAGTCGATGCCAAGAGAGGAGGCTGTGCCCTGTGTGGGAGGGGCAGCTGAAGTGTCCCTGCTTCCCAAGCGGTTGTGACCAGGGAGGCCCTGGGGTCTCTCAGCTGGCTGAGGGTGGGAGATGCCCCTCTGATGCCCCCTGCCTCTTCCCAGCAGGTGCTGGGAGCTGTTCCCAAGCAAACAAAAGCAGAGGGCACCACACACTGCCCTCACCCGGGCCCTTTCCTTGGAACAGGAGTAGGGAAGGGGAATGTTTGCTCTATTTCGGGATTTCTGTGCTCCGGAAAGCTTCTCCAACTGCACAGAGTGTCTGCCGCTATTTTGAGGTCCCGTTCCTTCCCTGCCATCCCCAGAGGCTCCTCGCTGAGCAGTGGAATAGAAAACAACACATTATTGCTACATTTTGCTGAGCTTCTCTGTTTCATGTGGAAGAAAGATGCTCGGGCTTGCTGGCGAGTGGGGGTGGGCTCTGGAATCAAGTCAGAGCCAGAGATGCTGGGAAGGAATTGGATTTTTTCCTGAGTGTCTTCCCAGGATACTGCCATAGCCAGTGGGGAGGTGCCCCACCATGACCCTGCACGCTCTCTGGGCTGCCTCAGGTCCTGCTAGAATCCCAAATCCTCCCTTCAGCATTCTCTCCATCCCTTCCAAAGGGACTCCTCTTCCTCAAGAGCAGCAGGAAGGACCATGGGATCCTGGCATGGAGGGGTGTGGAGCCCTCACTGCTCCACAGTTGTGGGAAACCCACAGGAGGTGGCAAATCCATGTGCCAGGGGTCCTGGCATGGGTGATGCTGTGGGGCTTTGTGATCCCAGTGCATCCATGGGCTCCCCACAGCATCCTACCAGCCATGGCAGCAGGAAGGTGGGTCCATCTCCTGTCCAGGAGGGATTCATTTCCAGCAGGGACACTGCCATGGGGCTGGCACACCACTGCTGCCCCTTCTCACCTCATCCTGCTCATGGGATCCTACTTGGGAGGATCCCTGCTAACATTTTCCTACACAACTTCCACATCCTACCCATAAAAAACTCGAGAAGGGATGGATTCGGTAGCTTCAGGAGGCCAGGATCCCATCTCCCCACTCCAGGCTACCCATCGGTGCCTGAACACCACGGGATGTGCAGCAAAATGGAGCATCAACCATGACTCTGCTGGTTTTCTGCACCCCTGGTTCTCCCCAAACCCCAGCTGGCTGCCCTTCACCCTGGCAGCCAGGAGCAGCTGTGGGACCAGTGCCTCTCCCAGCACGTGCTGTTCAGTGGAGCTGGGGCTGTGGAGGATTGAGTGACCCCGGGGCAGCTTTTGGGTCTTGTCATTTGGGTTTTTGAATCAATTTCAGGCTCTTGTTATTTAGGTTTCTTAATCCATGAGAGGTCAGCATCATCCCGAGGTCCCCTGCCGCTGTCCCACCGCTTCCAGCTGCATCCCTCAGCGTGCCAGGCCTGCTTCTCCCCCTTCCCAAGCTTTTCCTGGGGTGGAAGGAGCTTAAGGCTGAAAATTCAGAGATGATTTATTTCAGCCACCCATTTTAATGACGATTTGAATGAGCAAAGCAGAAAGCTCCGTTTAAATTACCAGCTTTTAATCTTGCTTCTCATTTGCGTGTTTTATTTATTCCCATAACTCGATTCTTTATTGGTAACCACCAACCTGCAGGTTTGATTCCTCTGAAACTCCTCTGTTTTGCTAAACAGAAGAAAACACTTTGAATGTGGGAGGTTGCTTAAGCAATTATGCAGCTTAATGCACATTTACAGCAATTCTTTGTGTTTGCATTTTGTTATGTTATAATATAGGGACTGCTGCATTTCTTCTTTATGAGATGATTGTTAATTTTGGGCTCACACCGTGTGCCGTGGCCTATTTGGATGGAAATTGCTTTTCAATTTAAGATGCCCAAAAAAACCAGTATCAAAAATGGGTTTTATTAGATAAATAAAACCATTTAGAATGTGCTAGCCACAGATGAAAAAATTAGCTTATCTGAGCATGCATTTAAAGCCGATTTCCTAAACAAGATAAGCACTATCCACCAGGAGGGAGCTGAGTGCTTTGTTCCCACTTTTCATATTCTTTATGGGTTTAAAATTAATATAATACTTAGGATTTATTCGCAGACAGGAGAAAGCAAAGGAGCTTCTCCACTTTTCCTCGTCCCAAATTCCTGGGGTTTGCAATGACTAGATTACTGGGAAATGTTAATGCAGAAGGAATTTGTTTTGCCTGCGGTTTCGGAGGGCAGGGATGCGGGGAGGTGCTGGATCCATCCCTTCAGCCACTAAAACTTCCATGGTTTTGGGGCTTCTTTACAGAGCTGACAGCACCCACGTGCTGCCTGATGTTTTTATACAAGCTACTTAAATTACAGCAGGGTACATCTCAACAATAAACTCACTTTTTAATTGAAAAATAAAGTGTTTTTCAGGTAAAGAGAAACCACTCTGAAACTGGAAACACTCCAGAAATGAAGGGTGGAAAGCTGTGGCAGAGCAGGCAGGGAGCACTTCAGCCCCCAATCTTTCCAGGCACAGAGAATTATTACTATTTGCCTTGCCACAGCACTGAGTCCAGTCCATAACTTCTCGTTCTCCTTCCCAGGAAGGGGAATTTTTCCCCATTTGCAGGTCAGAGCCGACAGTAATTGCCCACTACTGCCTGCTCGGGGTTCTCACTGCAACAATCCCACACAAAATAAATGGCCCTGTGCTGTTATCAGCACTTTTCTGCCCAGCAGATCCGGGGTGGGTTTCTTATCTCAAGGAAAAGAAATCCACGGATTGCACACAAACAGGGCCAGGGCCATCCTGGTAAAGAAAACGGATCATGTGTGCATCGTGCCAATAAAAATGCCCCCAGGGTGGGTGAGATCTCTGCTTTTTGGAGAGGCTGGAGCTGGTTCAGGGCACATCCTGCGGTGGCTGATGCGGGAATGGCCCCCCCGGGCACTCTGGGTGACGGGGAATTATTTGGCATTTCCAGGGATGCAGCTCCTGTGATGCCAGAGGACCAGCCCTGGTCCCCATCGCAAGCCGGGGATGTTTTGGGGGGCTCCTCGTGGGGCTGGCTGCGGAGGCACCATCTGCCTCCATCCACGGGCACCGCTCCCGCTGCAACAATTTAATGATGAGAAGAGGCAAAAGAAGGAAAACAGGAAAACAAGGCACTTCTGTGCTTCCAGTTCTGCAGCCACTGGCAGCAGTTTCCTGTGTATTTATCACTAACGCTGCTTTATGAGCTCCAGTCCTACTGGCATAATTTTTTTTAAAAAAATCCCTTTTCCAGTGTAATTGCTGTTTGTTTTGTCATTTCTCAGTGGACAATTACAGTTCAAAAACAAGAGCGCCTTTGAAGATTGCGGGCGGGCGAGGCTTCATTAACACGCTATTAATGCTCCATCGAAACTCACTTGAACTCCACCTGCCTGGGGCCTGGGACAGAAAAATCTGGCTTTGCAAAGCGAGGATTATTTGATCTATTTAAAATACTCACAGTATGGTCTCCTGGATACATTTCAACGTCAGCAGTTTGGGAGGCTGAAATATCTCCTGTAGGTTTGTGCCGTTGCTTGATCATTCAAAAAAAAATTCATTGCAAAGAATAATCCTCTCCTCTTTTTTTTTTTTGTTTTTCTGGAGAAGGGAAACAGAGAGCCAAATCTGAACCTGGTTTATCTCAGGATGGGGTCCTTTACCTGGGATTAAAGTATTAGGAAGGAAAGAAGAATTTTGGTTGGAACAAGCAGCTCCCCAGCCAAGAAGAGCTGGGGTCACCCCACCGAGCCTGCCAGGGACATGATGCCTTTGGGAGCGTGTCGGGAGAGCTTCCAAGGCCTGATGGTGCAGTGATGTCAGGAGTGAGAAGAGCTGTTAAAAATAAAAAGAGAGAGAAAATCAGGAAGTTTCCTGCTTAGCTGATTTTAATGATTTTTCCTGAAAGGGAAGCTCTGGTAACTCAGGGGTTTGTGGTGCTCACCACCCATCCATCCATTCATCCCTCTGAGGTTCTCTGGTGTTTCATTGCTCATCAGGAATGTTCTTCCTTAATTAATACTATCCATCATCCACGAGTGAGGCTGTTTGCTGGGAGCTGGTGCTCAGGGCTGCTGCCAGAGCCGGGCCCTGCTCCTGACTCTGCTCCCAGCAGGGTTTGGGAAGGTTCCACCACCCCAAGCTCCAGCCTGGACCGGGAGCTCGGAGCTCAACAATCACTTTTGTTAAAGATTCAGATGTGGCTCTGGACTCATGTCCCAGGGCAAAGAGCTTTTCCTAAAGGGAAGGGAGGCTTTTATTCCTGCTGTGCAAACAGGGAAGGCAGCCCTGAGCAGGGAGGTCTGGCCAAGGCTTTGGAGCTGGCACCCAGCACTGGTGGGAGCAGGGCAGTGAAGAGCTGCACCCATGGAGATGCTGGGCTGGGATGTTTGGCTGTGCCAGCCCTCCAGGGGAGCTTGGCCATGATGGGACAGCAGCACCACGGTTTAATTTGTGTGTAGGCACAAGATTCTGGCCACTTCCCTGTGATTTCCAACACATTCCTATGGCAAAGTGCAGCCCTGGAGCCCACTGAGCATGGCTGGGCAGGGGATGGGAAAGGAGAAGGGGAAAGGGAGCTGCTGGAAACAGCTGCTATTAAGCTGATGCTGTGATGATTTTTGCCTTTTCCTTTATACCCCTTTTATATACTCTTTTATATAGCTTTTATGTATTCTTAATGCTTTTAACCCACATACTTGTAATTCTTTAAGTCAGATAGCCTGGCTGAGACTCACTGTTTTGTTAAACCAGGAGACCAAACATCCTGGCAGCCTCGCAGTCAGGGGTCAGAGAGCCCCAGACACCCAGGTNAAATGGGGGGTTCACTCGAGCCTCTCACTGGGGAATCTTTGATAGATATGGTAATTTGTAAGGCCTGTAATTGTGTGTGCTTTTCTAGTCTGTGTGTGCATTTCGGGGTGCATTTCAGTGCATTCTACTGGGACGAGGTGCTGCATCTAAGGATCCTTAAATAAATACCGAGGTAAAACCATTTTTTTCACTTAACCATGTTTGGTTCTTAATATTAAGACCAGGAAAAGGCAACAAAGCCATTCTTTTAAACCTGGAAAAGCTTCCTCCAGTCCACCTGAGGAGGCTTCAGAGACTCTGTGTAGCAGGGAAGCGAGCAGCCCTGGAATTACGCCCTGGAATTACGGCGCTGTAATTGCTTGGTACTTACAGTCCAGGTCTAGAAGATCTCCAAGTAATAACTCATGGGGAAGATATTGAGCTCTCATCACAAAGAGGAAATATGGTCTCCAAACAGGCAGCTAATGGCATGCAATTTATCTGATGGCAAATCACCCACGTTCATTACTCTGCAGCACAGCCAGAAAGAGAAGCACAAAATTAGCTGAAGGAGAGAGGGAAGGAGGGAAGGACAAATTTCCTTTCAGTGTTTCTTGAAGGTGGCTCTTGGAATTAGGGTGGCAGCTCTTTGCCAGCACAAGCTGGCCAGGAAAACCTGCTTTATATGCATCTTCCTTCCTGGAGACAACAAAAATGTTTTCTGTTATTATTTTCACACTATTCAGAGTTCTTATGGATAAATGCCTTAACAGTCATCCAGGAAAACCTGGGACTGGTGGAATTTTTATTGTTCTTGCTCATCTTTGCCAGCGCTGTGGCTCCAGGGCTGAACAAAGACCAGATATTTTTTTATGCCTTTCCAGCTCCCGAGTGTTGCCGTGCCAAGGCTGGGAATGCCTCACAGCTTCCTCTGCTTTGCAGCCTCCTTCCTCTCCACTTCTTTTATTCTCTTGCAGGTATTTCTGGTGGAGGAAATGGCTTGCTGACTGCACCAGGCTTTTCCTGAGGGATGGGGAGTGTTTCCCAAGCACTGCTGTGGGTGCCCGGTGAGGGGACTGCTCTGCAGGAGATGCTGGGTGAGGAGCAGCCCAACTGGGCACCCCCAGAAAACAACCACAGCCTCTCCATCCATCGTCCTTGATATAAACACATCTAATTTATCCCTCTGTGTGTGTCAGGAGCTGTGGTTTCCCTTTGCAGGCCCCAGTGGAGGTGTCTGAAGCAGATGGGGAGGAGGGGGAATGTGCAGGACTCTTCAAAGCCATCGGAGATGCAGGACTGAGACCACGGGCACTTCTCCTTCCTTCTGCCCCAGGGTGGGGCTCAGGGTGCAATCACAGGATTGATGAGGTTGGAAAAGACCTCTAACCCCATCGAGTCCAACCATCAGCCCAGCACTGCCAGCTCACCACTGACCCACGTCCCTTAGAGTCACATCTGTACATTTTTTGAGCTCTTGCAGGGATGGTGATTCCACCACTGCCCTGGGCAGCCTGTTCCAACACCTGACAGCCCTTTCCATTAAGAAATTGCTCCTAATATCGAAATAAACCTTCCCTGGTGCACCTTGGAGCCATTTCCTCTTGTCCTGGTGCTTGTTACATGGGAGAAGAGACCGACCCCACTCATCCACAACCTCCTTCCAGGGAGTTGTGGAGCACTTGGAGTTGAAATGTAGCAAAACTCACTGGCTGGTCCTGAAAAATCCTCCTTTGTGCCACCAGCTGCTGTGGAAAGGCCTGAAGGACTGACCCCTGCCCAACACCCACCCAGGATCCATCTCCCAGCAGCAGCCCCTGGGATCACTGAGAATCCGCAGGTTGCACACACTGAAAGAAAAAAAAAAATGCTAATTTTAGTTTGCAGAGCAAGTGTCTTCATCAATTAATTATCCTTCATTGCGGAGTTATGGAGGAAGGTTGGGAAAGAAGCTGTAGCACTTCTTAACGCTTAATTTGCCTTTTCCAGGTATCCAGAGGGGCACAGTGGCTTGGAGGATGTTTGATTGAGGCTGCTGTGGGTTTTGCCTCCCCTTTGCCTTTCTGATGGCCAACAGGAAGCTGTAAACCCCTGAAATAACCTCGATTTCTTGGGAAGGGATGCTTTGCTTCAAAGAATTCCTTCCATTTCCTTCCAGGGTGACGACAGGAATGATCCAGAAACAATGTGAAATGGAATTTTCTGTTAGTCATACACAAAGCACATCCAAGTCATCGCTTCGTGCTTGGGAATTTGTCATTTTAATGTGACGGGAGCTCCTGCTGCAGTTCTGAGCTGTCACCTGCCATGCCAGGGCCAAATCCTGGCTGGGACATTGCTGCTGCAGCAGCTCAGCCTTGAGCCCCTCTGTAACCCTGTAATTCATCTGATCCTGTGCCTGGAAAAGAAACCAGCAGCTCAAGGCATGGAAGGGAGGCACCTTTTCCTTCCTTTGCTTGGCCACCGTCTCTTTTGGGAGGTGCTCTGCTCCTCTCCAGAGAGGTGGCTGCTGCTTCCTGCCTTCCATCCCCTTCCCTCAGGTTCCCAAGCAATTCCCACCACCTTCCCCTGGGACAGGAGCATTTTGGTGATGGACAGAAGTGCTTGGATTTCAGGGAGGGGAATTAATTGAAGATATGTTTTGGTGATGGACAGATGCATTTTGGAGACGGACAGACGGCCTCGGAGCCCGGAGATGGGAATTAATAAATGAGGTTAAATCTGGGGGCAATTCCAACAGTCTTTTCCTGGAGATGTTCCTGGCAGGGCTGGCTGCTGGCAGGAATCCTGCCTGACTCGGGTCACCACCAGCTGTGGGCGTGGTGATCCACATGGCACCAGCCAAGCTGCCCCAAAGGCTTCCCCGCCCCACAGCAGAGACCTCCAAATTCCATCCCTATCTCAGAAATTCCTGCCATGGTTTTTAATCCCCCGGGACTGGGGCTTGATAGACATCAGCAAGGGGGGATGCCCTGGGCTTGTGGGGAGCAGAGGGACAGCCCAGGCCCTGGGGACTGCCAGGAAGGCAGAGGGACGCTGGCACCTGTGGTGGCTGTGTCCCCTGGTCCCAGGAGAGCTGGAATGGACTCACAACGGGAGCAATGATTTGCAGTGTGTGCCGAGCCAGGAACGTTAAGAATAAATCACTCATAACTGGGAAGACGATAATAACAGAAGCCTCTGGGGAAATCTGTGCTGCTGAACAGCAGCTTTTATTATTTTTTTCTCTTTTCACTTCAAGTCACTTAATGAACCCTCATGCTGAAATCTTCAGAAAGACTCACCTTAGGGGGTATTGGGAAATATTGATAAATAGTGTTTGGCACTCCCGAGGCGCTCAGCGAGTGGCACCGGCATCGTCACAGCAGATGGACTGCATGCCCCCAGGTTTTGTTTTCCCACCCTCTACGGCTCTTCCTACCTGCAAGGGGCAGGCAAGGTCCAGCAAGAGGTCAGCAAGCCCCATCCCAGCACTCACACAGCCTAACTCCAGGGAAAGGGGCTGTTATCTCAGCGGGAAGATCCTTGAATCCCAAACTTTCCCAAGAAACAATAAATCAGCTGTAAAACAGCTTCCCCACTTTGTTTGCTGGTAATTTACAGCCCACACTGTGAGACAGTGCAATATTTGCAAGCAATTAAAGAGAGGATGACTCAACAACAGCCACCTCGGGTCAGATTTTCGAGCGTTCATCGTTCGTAAGAAACTAAGAAGGGATTTGGGAAGCAGGGGCTGCTGCCCCACTCCCTGGCACTGCCCTGTCCCGGCAGCTCCTGCCTCCGGGCACATTTGCCACTGGAGGAAAAGTGTTTATTAAAGACGGGAGGAATGGTCGCAGAGAGCTGTCGGCAGAGATAATCAGTACAAGGGAAAGTTTTGGATGGGGTCTGGGGTGGTTCAAGCCACGCCTTGCCGGGGCAGGGGAGATGAAGGTTCAGGGGCTCTGCTGGCTCTGGCATGAGCGGGATGAACGCAGGAGGAGGTTCCATGAAATCCCTGGGGCAGCTGCCCTCTCTCCTCCGCTGCCTTCCAGCCCAGCTCGGCTGCGGGCGGTGCAGGAAAGCGAGGAGGAATTTTTCAGCCTGGCTACGCAGCGAGCACAGCCCGTACGTGCAGCCCCTGCATCCTCCCCGTCCGGCCACGGGGGAAATCGGGATGCTCCGGACCGGGAGCCGGCTCTGCCCTCCCTGCAGCTGCCAGAGCTCATCGCCGTCTGCTCTCCCCAGGAGACACGGGGAGGAAGTGTTTGACTTGGATTTACATCCCTCAGCAGAGATTCTCGCTGCGCTTCGGACGTGTGACAAGTCACCGCCGGGGCTGTGACAGCGCAGAGCAGCCGCGGGGGGAGAACGAACTGGGAAACTGAGGCACGGCACTGAAGTGGCAGCTTGGCGTGACCCAGCAGAGCCGGTGGCCGTGCCAGCAGCATCCCTGGGTGTCACCAGGGCCAGTCCGAGCCCTGCACGCAGGGCAGTTCGCCTGCTGGGTGGCGTCCTGGTGGGTGGGGAGGGTGACCCCGGGCTGCTCCTCTTTCACCCGAGGGATGATGTTCCTCCCTTCCCTGCCCATCACATCCTCACAGCTCCCTGGTCCTTCCGCTGGCGCTCATTTCCCGGCTAACCTCGCTCCAGAAAATGGCTCTATTTACCACCTGCTTTTCCTCATCACTGCCCGCAGCAGCCAAACGACACCCTGGGAAGTGATGGGAGGCTGGAAGGGCAAGAAATGGGGTGAGACCCACATGGAAGCACCAGCCTGGGGGGGGCAACTGGGCTACAGGGGAGGTTCTCTGGGTGGGGAAGGGTTAATGGCCCCTCCCTGACTCGGAGAGCTGTAAAAGGGAGGGAAAGGGTAAAAAAAGGGGTTTTCATCTCATTTCTGTTTTGGGGAAGGGAGGAGGCCAAAGGCAGGTGCTGCTCGCGAGCAGTGCAGGGTGAAGGGCTCTCCCTTGGATTCATCTCCCCTGCCCAGGGCTTTCCTCAGCCCCACATTCCCGAGGAGCTTTGGTGCTGCTGGAGGCATCCCGGTGCCCTCAGCCCGAGCCACCGCTGTCCCTGGCACAGGTCTGCCTCTGGGAATGTGGGAATGTGCCTCTGGAAACGTGGGAAGACCCGAGGGCCGCGCTCATGCCTCAGGCACAGGGGACAAAGCAAACACACACAGAGAAGTGAACCCGCCTTGCTCTGCCTCGTGGCCCCTGCTGTAAGCAAACAGCATTCCACAGCCAGGGATAAAGTGCTGGAATAAATCACAGCAGGTACAGCTCCCTGGCCACAGCAGCTGGGCAGGGACATTGTCACTGTCGGGGCTCAGCCGAGGTGTCACCCCTCGAGGGGGCTTGGTGCCATTCCCCTCCTGCTTTCCAGCCAGCCCCTGGTCCACGACACCTCACCTGGCAATTTCCAGTGATTACAGGAAATCCCAGAGCCGCTCCATACAAGAGCTGCTGATTTCACAGTTTTACCACAAACCATTCTTCATTATCTGGGTTTCGCTGGGTAACCCAGGCCCTGCTGAAGAAGTGCTATTCCTTCTGCAGTCAGCTGTATTTTAATAGGGTACATTATGGGTAAAACACCCCCAGAGAAAATCCATGCATTGTTCCATTCATTGGCCAAGGCAAGTTCAGAATAAAAATATTCCAAGGTGAGGTAATGTACTGTGACACCGTGCAAGTTAATTTATAAAAGAATTAACCGTGTTTAGAAGTGAGGATGAAACTTTCTTCAGCCAGCCAAGGTTGGAGCAGCCGTAAAATGAAATGCACTTGGAGAAAAACCACAGTTCTTCCTTAAAAGATGGGTTGTTTTGGGCCTGTTTCTTGTTTTTGAGGAGTTCAGGTGCTAAAAGCCTAAGTGCAGTGGAAGTGCAGCTCCCTGAGCTGATCGAGCCAGGGAACTTCTGCTGCTTTGCTGATTCCCACCAGCTGGAGCTCTGCTGCCCTGCCCGGTACCCTCGTGGCTGTTAAGGAGAGCTCTGGGATGGGCGAGGCTGCCAAAGCCGTTCCTGGGCTGGGGCATCCCTGTGGAGCTACCCTGCGATGCTCAGAGCTGCACCAGGGGCTCTTGGGCTTCAGGCTTCTCCCAGGCAAAGCTCACAGGAATTTGGCCACCACGAGCATCCCACTGGCTTCGAGGTCCCCGAGCAGGGAGGGGACACGAGCACTGCTCCCTGTGTGGGCAAAGGGAGCTGCAGGCTCTGGGTGCCAGCTGTAAAAGGCCTGGGCTGCCATTATCCCAGGAGATTTCCATGCTGCTTCTTGTGCCTGCACTTCCCCGGGTGCCTTTGGGACGTGGGATCTCTGCTGTGAAAGTCCTGGCACCTCCCTGGGCTCCCCTCCTCTCCCTGGGCTCCTGTCCTCTCCCTGGGCTCCTGCCCCTTCCCTGGGCTCCCGTCCCCTCCCTGGGCTCCCGCCCCCTCCCTGGGCTCCCGTCCCCTCCCTGGGCTCCCGCCCCCTCCCTGGGCTCC
>VZRR01006431.1:0-12944 GCA_013398015.1 Oreocharis arfaki | reverse complement strand
TCAGCACCACCAGGATGTTTATGCCCCAGGATCAGCAATGCCAGGATACCCTTGCCCCAGGATCAGCACTGCCAGGGTGTTCCTGCCCCAGGATCAGCACCACCAGGATGTTTCTGCCCCAGGATCAGTCACACTGTGTCAGTACCGTTTGCCACCACTGCTGCATCAGAGGAGTTTGCCTGAATTTCCCATTCAAAACAGCATTTTCATGAAAATGTTTCCTCCAGTTTCCTTGTCTTGCCCTTTTTTTTTTTTTTTTTTTTTAATTTTTTTTATTTTTTTACTNAATTTTTTAATGTATTTCAAATCTGCCACAGTGTGACTTCAAGGAAATTCCCCAGATCTCAAGGAACTGCCCTCTCCCGTGCAAAGCTGGGCAAGCCCTGCTCCCGATTCCCCACCTGTTGGACCAGTATGATCGGAGAGGCCCTGCCCGGCTCTTTGTGGCTTCATTCATGTTTATAAACTACCCCGAGATCTGAGAAAAAGGATTTACGAGTGCAAAATAATAAGTTGCCAAACAGTTTCTAACCTCATAAACACATAATTTTAAATTCAAGGAGACACAGAGGAGGGCAAGATCACACAAGTGGACTGGGAACAGTTTCCATCATCCATCCTGGGAGCTCCAACTGCACAATTCCCTCCATCGCTGCGAGCCCAGCCTCGTGTTTAATCATGAATTGAGAAAATAGCCTTTCTAAAGATATTTTTTACATTCTAAAAACGGGAAACTCGTTTGTTTTTAGCCTCCCTCCTCCTTGTTTTGTTTCTCCCTTTGTGCCATACTCACACGGCTTTAGGGAAGAGCTTCCTGGAAATCTGAACTGAAATGTGGGAATCCATTCAGCTCGGTTTGACTTTGTTCCTTTATGTCACACAAGCCACAGCAAACGTGTTTGTTGTGGGGCCGCTCACTGAAACGGATAATCCAAACAATTGTGCAGCTGAGCTGGGATCCCGTGGCTTCATTCCTCCTCCCACTTGCGGACCTGCGGTGGGAAAGGCTGGAACGGTCGGGCAGGGCAGCCCGAGAGCCACGGACCCCGCTGAGGGAATGATGGATGGGTGAGGAAATGTGGGAGTTATTCATGGGCCACTTTGCAAACAGAGTGATTAATGGTAATTAATTTTGCTGCACTGGCACAGGGTGCCCAGAGAAGCTCTGGCTGCCCCTGGATCCCTGGCAGTGCCCAAGGCCAGGTTGGACATTGGGGCTTGGAGCAGCCTGGGACAGTGGGAGGTGACCCTGCCATGGCAGGGGTGGATTGGGATGGGCTTTAAGGGCCCTTCCAGCCCACAGCAGCCTGGGATTCTCTGATAACCAGAGGCAGCCGAGGCTGTGTGGGCTGGAGCCCCACATGGTTTGGTGGCCACAGCCTGCTCTCCTGGCCACCCTGGGCTCCCCCATCCTGGGAAATGCTCACCCTCAGCCCCCCGATTCCCTCAAGGATTCATTTCCCCTCCGTTGGCTGGTGCTCCCTGACTTTTCCACCCTGCAGAGGCAGAAGCTTCCCTTGCCCTGAGCAGAGCCAATCTCCAGGCAGAGTTTCCCTGTGGAGCGTTTTGGAGGCTCCTTCCAGCACTGACAGGAATCCTTTCCCAGGCAGCAGCAGCCCAACACACCTGTGAGGACACAGCTGCCCATGGATGCTCCTCACCAGCTCCAGGGGCTGGGAAGTGTCCCGGGGTGCTCCTCAGTGGACACCTGGCAGCAGAATCCTTCCAGGAACGGGCTGCTCTCCGAGCCGGGGAGGTTGTGCTGGTTTAATATTTGTGCAGAAGGTGTCATAATTACAGCTCAATCTGATGGATGAACCCCGACAAGAGCTGCTGTCACATTTCCTGTTCCACCCTCGGCGCTGGGTGCCGGGGATGGAGCGAGGAGCTGGCAAGGCCTCGGTGGCTCCCCGTGGCCACGGATGCTGCGGCCGAGCGGGGAAATGCCAAACAAACAGCGTGGACAAGCAGCTGCCACTTCCAGAGCTGCAGCCAGCCCTCACACCCCATTAGGCCACGGACCAAAAGCACGAATCTGGTGGTTTGGCCACTGGCAATTCTCGTTTTTTTCTACAGAAAAGGCTTCTGGCATTTGTTAAAAAAAAGAAGAAGGAGAAACAGAAGGAAGAGGGCCAAGGGATTTGAGGACTTGTTTAAATAATGGAAAGGCTGCTGCTGCTGGTTTTGTTTATGTCATCAAAAAAGGGCACAGCTTTGAAGTTACTCATGAGCAACCACAGCGTTGGCTTATAAAAGCAGCAGGGTTGTGGTGCTGCTGGGCTTGCACCTTTCCAGAGCAGGGCATCCAGGGGGTGACAGCATCCAACCAGGCTGCTCCTCACTCCCTGTTTCCCACCCAGGGCTGCTGACCTCAGAGCGAGCTGATTATTTTTTATTTTTAATATAGGAAAAGCGAGAATCATAACATTTCCCTCCCCCAAAATATTTGTTGTACTACAAGCTTCTTCCTGTGGCATGGAATGCCACGGGAAATCCAATCAAGGACACCCATCCTGGCTGTCCCCAAGCCACATCCTCCTGCTCCGAGACCTCCTCCAGCTACCAGGACTAGTAAATTGATTTTTAAAAACATTTTACTCTGTTCTGTAGCATTAAACCCTGAGGTGATTCTGCTATAATCCTAAAAATCGCAGATATTTTCCTAGGATAGACCTTATTTTCTGTTTCCTGAGTCATCCTCCATTCTCCCCGATCCAACCTCCAGACAGTGAGCAACTCCCAGAGAACGCAGCCATGCAGCTCTCTTCTGGTTTACCTTTATTTCCAATAAATCCAAGATGGATTATGTACCCAGGAAAAGAAAAAGTGTGAAAAAGCCAGTGGGGGCTTTCCCTGCTGCTGTCCTACGACTGATTCCGTCAGGCCAGGGAGAAGGGAGAAGGTTTCCCTGTGCTGCCATTGCCAGAGAGAGTGTAGATGTGTAAAAACCTGATCTAGACATGTTGGCATTGTCAAATAATTCCAGTTTAACCACTTCTGGTTAAACACTGGATGGGTCATTTGAATGCCTGTACTCGCACCTCCCCGGCTCTCACTCGTGTGGAAACTCAAAACTCTTCTCTCTTGCCAGAATCTCGGGAAAATCACAGAATCCTGGGATGGTTTGGGCTGGAAGGGAGCTTAAAGCCCACCCAGTGCCACCCCTGCCATGGGCAGGGACATCTTCCACTATCCCAGGGTGCTCCAAGCCCATCCAGCCTGGCCTGGGACACTTCCAGGGATGGGGACTCCACACCTCTCCGGGCACAAGGGACTAGGAGGAGTAACTGAGCGTGAGACTGAAATACTCTGTCCCAGGAGTTTCTCCATGTTCAGAAAGATGTTATTTCATTGCTGCTGCAGGAACAGACTTCCCTGATGCTCACCTTGGGACACTGAGTGGCAGGAGAGGAGAGGAGGTGCTGGTGGTGCCTGCTGGGCCGCCCACGATCTGGTGTAGGAACTGCCCAAAAAGGAACAGCAAAAAAACTGAACAGCTCTCTGCTGTAAAAGTATTGTAAAACAGCTCCATGGACAAAGCACCACGGGCCCTCTCCCTTTTGCATCTTGCTGCTTCCAAATCCTGCTGCAGCTGAGCTTCTCCAGGGTTACTCTCTGGGCAGGATCTGTCTCTCCCAGGAGAAAATTCCCCAATGGCTCACACAGCTCCATCCCTCCTGCCTGCCATTCCGAAACTGCAGTGCTGGGACTGGGCTGAGCAGCCCTGGGGTCCCAGGGGCTGTCAGCTGGGTCACTTTTATCCTTGTGATGCCCAGTGCTGATGTGAATGGATCACGGAAGGCTGCTGGAAGGACTCCCCTGCTCCAGAGGCAGAGCTTCATTAACGCCAGCGCTAATGATCTGTGTGATTGGCAGTTCAGGCAGTGGAGTTTATCTCAGCTCAGCTGGATGGGTTCAGGACAGGACAGGGCCCCAGTGACCAGGCAGGTGCCACCAGTGCCACCTCCCAAAGCCCAGGAGGATGACATGGCCACGCTCCTTTCCATGAGGAGAGAAAACGCGGTCGAAAAAGCTGGAGAATGTCACTGGCTGCATTCTACATCTGTTACATCTCAGGATAATTTATTTTAACCTCTGAAGATACAAGGGAAAATATGTGAAGGAGATGGAGACGTGCCAGTATTTCCAGTTCATTATAAGCAAAGAACTGTTGCTTATAGCACTTTTTTGGAGCAGAGAGCAGTCTGGTTTTAAATCCCTCAAGCAATGAGGAATCACGTCCCCACCAATGGAAACGGTTCTTCAGCGAAGAGTTTACTAATTAAAAGAGTTTCTGTTTTAAACCCAGTCTAAATTTCCTCCCTTTACATAATGTCCTGTCTGCTTTCTGCGGGCATCGCTGGATCCCTGCAGGGGGGTCACCCAAACGTCTTTCCTGCTCTCAGGGAGTGGAGCCCTGGGCTGGGTGTGCAGGGCAGGGACAGAGGGAATCGGGATTGTCATGCAGGATGCTCAAACCTCTGGGTTTTGGTTGTTGGGTTTTTTTTGTTCCAATTGAAAAGCAAAGCTGCAGCTGAGAGGCAGAGGCGAGGCCACGCAGAAGGGATGGAGCTGCGCTTTGGCCACGCTGGGCACCGGCACAGCCCGTGCCCCCCACCCCTGGTGGCGCTGGGGACGGTGGCACCTGTGGGTGCTGCTGGGCGGGGTGTGACGGGTGAGAGGTGACAGCTGTGTCCCCTGTGAGCCCACGCAGCCCCCGCTCCAGCACCAAGACACAAACGAACCAAACCTGGCTCTTTTCCAGCCGCGGGTTTTGCCCGTCCAGCAGCGCTTCGTGCAGGACCACGGCACGGCCCCGGGGACCCGGCTGCACAAAAGAGCTCTTTCTCCACGTTCTGTTTGTGTGGGATGAGGGGCTCGAGGATCTGGGGGACAGAGGGACTTGCTCCAGCAGGGCCATCCCCAGCTGGGCAGGTTTGCCCACGAGCCTGCAGTGAACTGAGTCGAGACGACCCCGAGACGCAGACAGCGAAGCAGCTGTGCCTGCAGACGACACTGGGGAAGCAGATATGTATGAGTGTTACCAAGATTAGGGCTTAATTAAATTCCTGCGAGATTTTTTTGGGTCTTCATAACTTTCCTTTGAGCTCTCTGCCAACTAGGATACGCTCGCTGGCTTCGGAATATGAAAGCAAGTGTTGTTGTGTTTTGCAAATATATTTTATAATGCATGCAAGTGCTGACTATGCAAAAGGCTCCCTGGTTTCCACGATTAACGAAATTACAAAAGCACAAAGGGTAGCAGTTCTTCTTGTTTTCGACTATCCCTTGAAAACAAGAGACGGATCAAAGTATCCTGTGATTAAGTTCATTAATCACGCCCACATCATGAAAAACCATCGACTCTTCTGAACCCGCTTCTCACAGAGGGAGGGCGTGAGGAGTTGGCCGGGGTGGATTCTGCTGCGGGCTGGGTGTTTATTTACTTGTTTTTCCCAAACGAGGACCTGGCTGGGGTGGCATGGCCAGGGGGCAGGGATGTCTCTGGCCGGGAGCAGCGGGGTGGGCGAGGAGAGGCCAATCCCTGCCCGGCCCTCGAGGCTTGGGATGCACAAAAATCTCTGCTGCTTTCATCCCACTTGGAAGCAAATCCCTAGAAGCAGGGATTGAGCTGCGTGGGCAAGGGGTGGGCACGGGGATATCTGCCCTGAGCACACCAGGAGAGGATAGATGGGCAGCAGCACGCTGGAAAATCCCTGCCGGGAGCGGGATTCCCTCTTGTGTGCTCCTGTGGGCCTTGGATCTTCCTTGCTTTTAATCCTGTGTTTGTCCTTGTCAACACAGCCCCGGCTTATCCAACACTCGGAGCTTTCATCTGTGTATCTGATAAGTGAGAGCCTCGGAGAGGGACACGCCGAGCTCAGCCCCCCTCACATCCCCCACGTCGCTCTCGTCTGAAAGGCTGCTGCAAATGTGCTCTCTGGGACCTGGGAGCAATCTGGATAGACACGTGTTAAAGCACTCGGAAAATTCAGCAGCAAACTGGCAATCACGTCCGCGAGCTGGCAGAGCAGAGCGGGATTCAGGTCACGGATCCGTCCCTGCAAGCAGCACCTGGCTGCGGGAGGGGTGCCCGTGTGCTTCTCCGAGGGATGGAGCTGGAGGAGCTCCCAACCAGCAGGGGATAACCTCAGCCCTCGCAGGACACAAGTGTCACCTGCTGCAGTCAGCAAAAACCAGCTTTTTTCTCCAGTGCCTGACACTGAGAGGGATTTGTCCCTGTGAGGGTCCTCCCTGTGCTGCAGATGCAGAGTGACCGGCCCTGGGTTCTCCCCAGAGACATCCCAGCGTGTCCTGCCCGTCCCAGCACGGATCAGGCTGTCACCTGTGCTACATCCTGCTCTTCAAAACCAGCCACAGGTGCTGTTTGCTGGAGGGGACCAGGCCCAGTCCCTGTGAGGGCTGGGGAGTTGATAATTTTGTCCACGCTGAAAGGGTTTCTCCAGCTCATCCCCACAGATTTAACCACAACCAGCGATGAAAACACCCAGTTCTGTGTCTCTGCACAGGGAGGACGTGTCGTGGCACTGCACCCCTGTCACCCCACTGGATCTGCCTTTGCCAGGTGCAGACGAAGCCCTGACAGGAATTTTTAGGAATCTGCCAGAATGCAAGGGCCGAAACGCGGGTGCAGCAGGGAAGGGGTTATAGCGATAAGGCAGCAGCCCCACGTGGGACAAAGCTGGCATTTCAGGGGGAAGACAATGGGTTGTGTTTTCTGCGTTCATTTCGGCCGTCCAGTTGGCACCGAGGCTGAGGTCACCCACCCAGTCGTGCACTGCAGCATCTCTGTTCTGGCCAGCGAGGAGAAGCCAAACAAAGAGGAGCTGAGTCGGCAGGAGCGGGGCAGCGATGGGGGGAAGGCGAAGGGCTCCGTTAAATGGCTCTCAGACAAACGCTCCGCGGTCCATCCCGGGACACTGCTGCAAATCCCTCTGAATAAGCATTTTCTCCTAGCACACATCTTAGCACTTTGCATGGCCACTGGTCACACTCAATTCCTGCCTCGCGTCCCAAGCGATAATTACCGGCTTGGCCTGGTTTGTGTGGCTCAGCGACACGATTTGCAATGCAAGCACGCGGGCTCCAGCCAGGGGATGCAGCAGCCACTGCTCTCCGTCTGTAAATATTTGCTCTAGCAGCAGCTCCGTTTCCTTTGAAGCGTTTCAGAAGGTGGCAGGCCCAACGTGGAGGCACCTGCGGGCACGTGGCTGAGACACACAGCAGGCACACACGGCACGCACGTCTGGGCTTAGGCTGGGCCTTGTGCCGGGCGGAGGACAGGCTCGATTCGTCACCCTGCGCTGTTTCCTGGGAAATGAGCTTTAATTATGTTACCAGGGACTGGGAAACCTGAGCTCCCCGTCGCGCAGTGGCGCTGCGAGTTCCTCTGCTCGTGAGTCCGAGGTACAGACACGGAATCCCAGAGTGGTTTTGGTTGGTGGGACCTCAAAACCCATCCCAGCCCTGCCATGGCAGGGACACCTCCCACTGTCCCAGGCTGCTCCAAGCCCTGTCCAACCTGGCCTTGGGCACTGCCAGGGATCCAGGGGCAGCCACAGCTTCCCTGGGAATTCCAGCCCAGCCCCTCCCCACGCTCCCAGCCAGGAATTCCTTCCCAAGATCCCATCCAGCCCTGCCCTCTGGCACTGGGAAGCCATTCCCTGTGTCCTGTCCCTCCAGGCCTTGTCCCCAGTCCCTCTCCAGCTCTCCTGGAGCCCCTTTAGACCCTGCAAGAGGCTCTGAGCTCTCCCTGGAGCCAGGCTGAACATCCCCAGCATTTCCATCCTGCTTCATCACCCCTGTTTCATCACCACCGATCCATCACCACTGATCCATCACCACTGATCCATCACCATTGCACCACCAGCACTGCTCCATCACCACTGATTCATCTCCAGTGCTCTGTCACCTCTGCTGGGTGCAGCTGCCCACACAGAAGTGCCCTAAGGCGGGGCTGCCCTGCAGCTGCCCCACAAACCCCCTCCAACCAACACCCACCAGCATTTTGGAGGCTTTGGGATGTGCCTTTCCCAGGCCACGCTGGTGCCCTGGCAGTGCCACCACAGCACAGCCATGCCCATAGCTGTGCCGTGGGCCAGAAGGTGACAGGGGCTTTGGAAGTTTGATCCCTGGTAGCTCCAAAGCCTCCCAGCTGGCTGCTTAAAGGAGTTATTAAAGATGCAGCAAGTCTGCTTCACGCTCCCTGCATCCGCCAGCGTTTCCCTCTTGCCCGGGTTCAGCCGAAGGGAGCCAGGCTGCCGTCGGCCCCCGCGGCACGAGGCAGTAAATAATTCAGGGTGAACTTCTGTTCTCCTTGTCTGGAACAGGAGTGGAGATGTTCAGAGCCGGTTGGGAAGGGGAAGTGTTTGTTTTATGGGAAAACCTGCATCGCTGGCCTTTTGTTTGATTTATCATCAGGACAAAACCTTGCAGATCCCCGGAGAGGAGAAGCTCCAGGGTGACCTAATGGTGGCCTTCCAGTGCCTGAAGGGAGCCTGCAGGAATGATGGGGAGAGACTTTGGAGAAGGGCCTGGAGTGACAGGACACAGGGAATGGCTTCACGCTGCCTTGCCCCTGTGTCCATGGAGCATCCCAGGGGCACCAGTTACATGGGAAGTGTGGGCTGAGGTGGGATCTCAGCTCTGCTGCGAGTTTTCACTGTGGTAAGGCAGCACTAAAGGGAGCTGGTGACGTTGGAAATGTGATTTAAAGGTCTGGAAAAGGTGTTCTCAGTGACTGCACAACTCCTGCTCTGGCAAATCCTCCCCCTATCCCTGCCTTGCTGGGAGACAAATGTTATTAATCAGCCCTGTAAATTGAGATCCATATTTTTCTCGTGAGTTCTGAAACCCATTTAAGGCCTCTGAACAGCTCCTATCAGCTGAAAAAAAACCAAATTCATTTTATTCCTCCTGCCTAAGCATCCCTGGGAGTTCTTTGTCGAGAGCCTTTGGTGGGAAGACAATGGGAACTTGTGGGGCGTTGGTGTGCGAAGCCCACGTGGAAGCACCCGGTGCTGTCCTCCTGCCACGGGGACAAGGGCTGGCAATGTCCCCGCTGGCCTTTGGAGCCACGGGGCAGCTGAGGGCTGAGCTACAGCCCCTCCATTCCTCAGGGAACACCGGGAGAAGGATCTTTCAGCAGTTCTTACAGCCAGCATCTCCTCCAGCCTCCGTCTCCATCCCGGTGCTGCTCCGCTCTCACATTGCAGCTTTATTAAATATTGACTCCTTCCCCAGCCCTGTTTTCTGCTCCATTATCTCACTTTCCTCAGCATTCGCAGTTCCTCGCCTTGCTGGGAATTCCGAGGCTGTGTTTTGTCTGCCTGCCTTCCTGCCAAGAAATCGGGAAGGAGCTCCTGGCCAGGCTGAATCCCACCGGGAAACACCAGGAGGGGTTTGCTCACCAGTGAGGTGGCAGCAATGTGGGGATCCCATGTCTCATCCAGGGTGCCACCACCCCAGTCTGGGAGGGCAGGTGCCAGGGGCTCCTCCAGTGATGCCCTTCAACTCCAGGTGCTCATCTTTGCATCCTGGTGCTCCTCGGGCATTCTCCATCCCAGCTCTGCACCTTGTTTTAAACTCAATTTACACCTGGAGGGATGTTCAGCCTGGAGAAGGGAAGGCTCCAGGGAGAGCTCAGAGCCCCTTGCAGGACCTGAAGGGGCTCCAGGAGAGCTGGAGAGGGACTGGGGACAAGGCCTGGAGGGACAGGACACAGGGAATGGCTGCCCACTGCCAGAGGGCAGGGATGGATGGGATACTGGTAACAACACCACACTTGGCTTCAGTGGAGCTGCATCTGATCCACACAAGTGTTGGAAGTGACGCCCAAGGACGTCAGCAGGGCCAGAGCAGGGCACAAGGAAATCAGATCCGAAGTTAATCATTTAATTTCCAGCACACGGAGGAAAATGAGGGGGCTGGTTGGATGCGAACCTAATAACTCGCTGCGCTGGGACTGAGCATTTCCACCCTGCAGCTTCTGCAGGAGCTCCTTTTCCTTGAGCAGACTGTCCTCAGAAAGCAGCCCGTGGTTTTTATACCTTTATTTTTCATTTATTACAGAAAACCCCATCTCCTGGGCAAGCTCAGCACTCATGAGCTGCAATCAATAACCTCTCCTCAGGCGAGCACTGCTCAGCTCAGGGATGGGCTTTACGGGTGCTCGTCTTTATTATGAATGAAGCATCCTTGGCCACTGCTGAGCCAGGATCATATCTGGCTATTTGTTAAAGCCTCTCCAGCTTCTATCAGATCACCTGCAACTCCACTGAGATGGCAGCTCAGGATCCATCTGGAAGTGCTGAGCGTCAGGGAAAAGGAGGCTTCATAAACCAATCTTTTCCCTTCAGAGGTTCTTCCGTGGACAAATAAGTCCAGACTGGTTCAGGGGATTTCAGGAACGACTCGGCCCCAAACCTCCAGCTTTTTATGAGGAGATTTTGGTGACAAAGAGACCTTGAGGAAAGGCTGAGAAGTCTCATCGTCCAGTGAAATTCCACACACGCTCATGGCACGGAGCCCTTGCAAAGCTGGTATGGCCATTAATCCCGAGGCAGACAAAGAACTCCCTGGTGGCATCACCCGGTGTGAATCGCCCAGGTGCCTGGGATGAGCTCTGGGAACTGCACACTGCGTAGCTGCTGATTTTATTTGAATAAATACATGTGAAAACAAAGGTCTTGTTTATTAGTTTTTATCCCAGAATAATTTCTTTACATTGCACGAGCCAGCTAAGTCCCTTCTCTACTTACCCACACTAATTTCGGCATTTGCAAATGTCGACATCCCAGTTACACACAACAACAAATTGCTTAAAAATCACGTTATCCTTTAAAAGAATTCTTTTCTTTGCCCTGCTGCATTGATGTTAAACGTTTGCTGCGTGCGAGGGTGCCTAATTTCATTCAAAATTTTGCAAGGCTGGTTTTGACCCGAACATGCCTCACAGCGGGATTTAGAGCTGCCTTTGACTTCTTGCTGAAACCCAGGAATCCAGTTTATCCTGCAACGTTCCCAACCTGTCCCAGGTATTTTGTGGCCAGCAGCAGCTCCCTGACCCCCAAGGTCCCCCGGTGTCCAGAGGGACGTAAAACTGCTGAGGTGATGCACGGAATCACAGAATATGCTGAGCTGGAAGGCACCCACAAAGATCATCAGAAAAGTGCTGAGTGCCTCCATGGTGGGAATTATTGACTGGGAAAATTCTGGGATTCCTCACATTGGAGTCAGTTTGTCATCGTAGGTAATTGAAAGCCCTGCTGGCAATTTGCTGCTGGGAGAGAGAAGGATCTTCTGCTGGGCACTGTCTTCAGTCGCTGTTCCCTGACCCTCCTCTGTTATCAGCGATACTCTTAACGCTCCCTTATCTCACAGCGCTGTTGTGAAGCTTAATTAACTAATTAATCTTTCAAAGAATTGTGATGGTCTTAGATAAAAGACACGGGGCACAGTATCTATTACCGTTTCCTTCGCTCTCCACAATAACGTTGCTGTTAACTCCCGAGAGCCCTCCGGGGTTCAAACCTTTGTTTATCAAGGATATTGCAAGATTTTTAGGCTTTTGAAAAAGCACTTAATGAAATTCTGAGCTGTTCCCGAACCTGCAGAGTGGGAAATCCACGCCTTTGGCATCGCTCAGGATCCCGGGCCACGTCCCGATGTTCCGTGGGCAAGGCGGGGAGTGAGCCAGGACAAGCCAGTTATGGATATATCACACCTTTTCATTTAATTGGAATGAGCATGTTTAATTAGTAGTGGGTTTAGAGCTCACGCAGAGAAAAGCTGCCTGTCACTTCCATGGGTTTCCACTGCAGGATTGCGTGTGCTGCCACACAGGATTCCCAGCGCGTCGCTTCTGCGGCAGCTTCCTGAGCTGTGCCTCTGGCACCGCTCTCATCCCAGGGAATGTAAATGAAGGAATGGTCATTTTCCAAACAGTGATGCTTATCCTCTCGCTTTTCCCCCCAAATCAATCTCCATGTGGATCGTTTCCACGGCCAGGAGGAGAGGCAGCAGCACGAGCGTCGTCGTGAAGGTGAGAGCTGAGTGAAAATCGTTCCGCCCTGGAAGGATAGTGGAATGCTAATAGGGGACAGTGGGATATGGATTGGTGGTGGTGACAGGAGGGAATTAGATCTTGGACTTGGGACTAAACCAGATGTGAGCACAGTACAGCCACCAAATGGGTTGATGGCACCTCCTGGGAGGTGCCGCAGGCTCGTGTTTCCTACATGGCCCAACGCCGCATTCCTGGGATGCTGAAACACCGCCTTGGAGAGAACCTGCAGGGAATGGTGAAGAAATGGGGGATAACACCTGAGGAATGGGCAGGTTTGACACGCTGGGGAGGATGAACCTCCTGATTACACCGAGACGGCTTCAGCTCAGTTACAGCTCTGTTGGGGTGGTGAATCCACAGAGATCAATCATCCCGTTTGTCCTGATTTCAGTCACTTGGGATGTGGGCCGGCCATTGTCCTTGGGCACCTTTTTGGTGAGCAGCAGGACCACGGCCTTCCACAGCAAAGGTCTAGAGTTAATCCCAGGATCACAGAATCCCAGACTGGTTTGGATTTAAAGGGACCCTAAAGCCCATCCAGTGCCACTCCTGCCGTGGGCAGGGACACCTTCCACTATCCCAGGCTGCTCCAAGCTCTGTCCAGCCTGGCCTTGGGCACTGCCAGGGATCCAGGGGCAGCCACAGCTTCTCTGGGCACCCTGTGCCAGGGCCTGCCCATCCTCCCAGGGAAGGATTTCTCCCGAATCTCCGCTCTCCCCCAGCCCTCGGTGTGAAGCCATTCCCTGTGTCCAGTCACTCCTGCCCACTGCCAGCGCGGCCGCCGAGGCAAAATGGAGGCGGCGGGGTCTCTCCCACCCCCGTCCCCCCCCTTTTCCACTCTTTTCCACCCCTTTCC
>VZRR01006430.1:209286-231297 GCA_013398015.1 Oreocharis arfaki | reverse complement strand
GGAGCGCGGGGAGATTATCGGGGGGGGAGGGGACGCATCACGGCCACGGGACTCGGCGGGATGGGTGGCTTGGTGTCCCCTGCGGGAGGTGACACCCCGGCCTTGGGTTGCGGGGACCAGGGGGATGCCACCCGAGTAATTCCCCCACGGTCCCTTCATCCCGGCGCTGCCCTCTGTCACCTGCGGCCGTGGGGAGCTTGGGCTGCCGCGATTTAGGGCACCGACACCCGCCCGTGTCGGTGGCAGGGGCTTTGGGTGCAGAACGTGGCCCGCGCCGGGCCGGGGGAGGTTCCCCGAGCCGCGCCGGGGGCTTATCCACGGGAAGCGGGGCTTTATCGCGTACCAAGAGGCTCCCGCGCCCGGGCAGGTGTGGGCAGCGGCGCTGCCGCTGTCACTGGCCTCAGTGGGCCCTGCCGGGGCTGGGCTGGGTGCGAGTGCGCTGCTGTCTGGATGGCGAGCGCGGGGATGCAGCACCCCAGGAAGGGACCCGGGGGCCACCTGCGCTGTGCGTTTGTCGGGATTTTTTGGGGGAAGCCTCAGGCTTCTGCCTCTCCCAGGGTCCTCCTGCGTGGCCGAGGGGCTGCGGGGGAAGATTTCCCCCCCCTCCCGAGCCCAGGCTGGAGGATGCCGACTCCATCTCGCCCCTCCCCGACACGAGCAGAGTGGGCTGCCTATGGGGTAAGAGAGGTGTGTTCCCGCCTGATGTTTTCCGAAAGCAGCAGAGGAATCCACGGAGCATCCTCTGGCTGAGCTGCGCTGTCCGGGCGGAGCCCCCCGGCTTCCCGGGCTCACCCCGCGCCCTTGCCGGCAGCTCTGGCGCTGTAAGAGCGGCCTTGGCAGCCAGCCGGGGACCATGGCCGCCCTGTGCTCGGGGCGTAGCCGCAGCACGCCGGGCACACGTGTCACCAGCGGCCTGCGGGGGCCTCCGTTGTCCCTTCCGGGGACCAGAGCACCGAGCGCAGTGTATCCTGCGTCGGATGGGTGCCGCAAGAGCTGGTGGCCACGCTTAGACTGTGTTCACTGCAAGCAGTTAGCTCAAATCCCAGCACCTCGCGTGCCCAAAGCCCACTCTGAGGCTGTGCGCATCCTTCCTTCTCCCCAGCAGTGCTGGTTGCTTGGGCACAGCGTGGCCAGAGCCAAAGCCTGTCCTTGAACATTCCCATGACCCTCTTCCCTGCTGCTCTGCTGTAAAGCAAACACAGGGACCTGTGAAGGCACGGGGGGTTCCCCCCTCTCCTCGGGATGAGGCGTGACAGGGGTATCTGGCAGGGAGGACAGTGGGCAGGGACTCGGGAGCAGGCTGGGCTGGTTCTTACCCCCTCCCCGATGCACAAGCGGTGCTCAAGTGATGAGAGCTGCAGGAGATGCCCGTCCCCAGGTGGATCAAAGGGAGTCCTGGGGGAACACAGCCCAGGCCGGTGACTCATGGCTGTGGGACTCCTTGTTGCAAGGCGCTGAGTCAAGGGAGTCGTCGAGGAAGGCATGTGAGATTGCCCTCCCTCCCTCTGGGGCTTTGGGCAGGAGCCGCAGGAAGAGGGCATTTGAGTGGGAGAGTTTAACTTCCCTCCCTCTGAATGTCCAGTGTTGATCACAGCTGGAAACCTCTTATTACATGCTTTCTTTGGGGATAGCCAGCCCTGTGGCCAGATGGGCAGGGCTGTGCAGCCCCGGGGTGTCCCCCAGATCCCTTTGCCATCAGCAGGGAGGGGTCAGATGGTCCCCGCGTCCCTGGGCTGCTGATGCTCCATCCTGCTGGCTCCTCCCGGGTGGCCCGGGTGCCTCTGCCTGCCGGTCACCGCTGACTCAGGGTTGCACGCCGGGCCTGGGCGTGTGAGCCTGGATGTCCTCCCAGTATCTGCGTGAGGATTGGCCGGGAATCACAGCCAGGCTGCGCCTAGAGGGCTGCCAGCAGGCTCTGCACTGTGCTCTGACCGACAGCCAGCACCGGCGAGGGAGGGACTGGAGATGCTGAGCGGTAAAACTGCTCTAAAACTGCTCCATAGCCTGATCTGCACGGTGGGGTGGAGTGGTGTCCTGGTGTCATTGGTGGGCTCCACTTCCAGGCAGAGGGCCCTAGGAGAGGCTGGTCTGGCTGTGCCCACCTCAGCTGCCTGCTGAGCCCCAAAGCACTGCAGAGTCCTGGTCTTTAGGGCTGCCATGTCACAGACCGGGGGAATTTGGGATGAATAGCTTTGGGGCATTGCTGTGGGTGTTCTGGGTTTGATTCCCAGCCTGGTCTTGGGGTGCCTGTGTTCTGAGGTTGCACAGGGCTCCTGGCTGTGCTGTGGCTAGAGGTGCCTGCTCTGTCTTATAGGAGCAAGTCTCTGAAGAGCTCCAGGGACCAGGGGTTTGGGCATGTGGCTTTGCTGCTGTTGTATTTTAGAAACACCTATGTAATGAAATGCTTGCTGTCTCTCTGGTGCTGTTTACTGCTTGCTAGAAGAGGATTTCAAAGTATTAGCAGGTTCTCTATAGGGACAAGGTTCATTTTGTCCTGCATGGGCACAGGTTCATGCAAGCTGTGGTACCTACATGAAACACAGGTGAGCTGCATCAGATGTGCATCCCCCAAGGTTCAGACGTATTCTCACAGTGCTGGTGCTGCTCCAAGGGCAGCAAGATGGGTCGCAGCCCGCTCCCAGCTAGCTTTGGGAGGGAGGTGTACTCTCCCAGGGCTCTGTCCTTGGTGGCCTTATCTTCCCAGTCTCCATTATCTCTCTGCTTAAGCCCATCTACAAACAGGAATTCGCATCCTGTCTTGTGCCGGTAACGCTTCTGTGCTGCTGCTCTGCTCTGTATGTTCTGCAGCTCTGCTCAGCTGGGGGCTGCAGCCCCTGCTCTCACCCAGCATCTGGCTGTCCTGCAGCATGGCTGTGTGGCACCCTGGAGTGTGGTGTAAATACTTTTTTGAAGTTACTCAGAATTACCCAAGCATCCCTGGAGGTGGCTGGAGGACTGGAGAGGATGTGGGGTTGGGAATTTGAAGAAGGAAGAGTAACAAAGCTGGTTTGGTCCTGGATTGCAAGCACAGACCATATCCTCTTGTAGCCTGCAGCAGAGGTATTGGGGTAGGGCTCCAGCAGTGGCAGCTGGCTGCACCCCTGTTGCTGACTCGTGCACTTTTGTTATGAATTTCGTAATGGTTTTGGGCTTATCTGGGGCTCCAACAGCCGGAATTGGAGGAGCGCGTGACAGTCCATGAGGTGGCGGGAGCCTGCTTGTCCCCTCTCTGTCCTGCACAACCAGTGTGTGGTGTTGGGCAGAGCCTGAGGTTTTATCCATTCATCTTTCCCAGTCATGCAGCTGCAGAGTGAATCAGGCAGAAATTTTTGGTGTGGAGGCATCCTGGGTAATCGGAAGGGTCTTGGGCTGAAAGCAGCACAGGGCTTTGTGCAGTGGACTCTCCTGAAAGCAAGGGGGGAGGTCCCCTGTGCCACCTTCTGACCTGCAGCTGTGTCCCACCTGCTTCCCCTGCATGTTTGGGGTGCTGGGGGTGCCCAGCCACTGTTTGCAGCGCAGGCTGTTGGAAGCCTGTGTGTGCTGCGAGGAAATCAGTGGTGGTAGTGGGGCTGTGCAAAGTGTTTACCTGCCTCCCCATGCTCCTCAACAGTGCTTTTCCATCGAGGAGGATGACCTGAATTTAACATCGTTGGATGCAGAAACCATCTTAGAAGCTGAAGAAATCCTGGGGACAATGCAGAACTATCTTGACTCCTCTGTGATCTCCATCATTGAGGAACTTTCTCTTAGCGAGGTGGGAGCTCACACACAGATGTCGGATGTGGCGGCCGGGCTGGCCCTGGCTGTGGCATGGGTGGGGGTGGTGGCAGTGTCCTCCATGTCCAGGTCTTGTGGTAGTATCCCCTCACCCTCTGAGTCTGTCCCTACCCTTGCAGCAGAGCAAGGCCTGCCTGGATGCACAGAACGAGCTGTCCCTGCTGACTGCCATCACAGAGATCCTGGACAGCACAGATGATGAGACCCTGTCCCCCTTTGACACCATCATGGATGCTGAGCTGCTGACCTCGCCTCGTGAGCGGGAGAATCCCTCGGTGAGCTGGGGAGCAGATCTAGCCTGATGCCAGAGCCCATGGGAAGACGTTCAGGCAGGGCTCTGCTAGGTCCTAGTATGAGGGTGCCCTGAAATAATAGGACCCTGGTCCCCAGTACTCTGAGATGTACTCTCATGATGGTCCCAATGTGAGAGAAGGGTTTGGGGGGATCATGCTTTCACCTTGGGTCTTTATGTAGAACCAGAGATGTGCCAGAGGCTTTGGGGAGCAGCACGTCCCCAACGGGACCTGTGTACACTGTGGGTGAAACAGGGCTCTTTCCTCTTGGGCTCTGCGGGGTGAAGTGCGTGGGCACTGTGGGGCCAGGTGTGGCCTGTCCCCTCCAGCAGCATAGACCTGCCACTGTCTCATCTTCTGTCCATCTTTCCAGTTTCAGAAGTTTCTCACCTTATCCCGCCCATTGCTGGAGTGTGAGAGCCCTACCCTGGAACAGCCTAAGGCTCTCAGGCCTCTCAGCAGCAGCAGCAGTGTCTCTGTGGTTGGGAAGGTGAGCAGCTGAGCAGGGGAAGCTGAGGCAGCAGTGTTGGGGTGGTGCTGGGATAACTTCCTGCTGCAGTCCTCAGCCCCAGCCTTCCCTCCTGGCACAGGCATCCTTTCCCAGAAGCGATGCTTTTGCAAGGCACCAGTGGCAGTGGGAGCAGGGTCTGCCTCAGGTGGTGGGTGCCAGGGACTGGGGATGCTCCTGTAGGAATGTTGAGTTTCCAGCTGTGTTGTGTCTTACTGGGCAGGTCAAATGTGTCCCAGCTTTTTGTCTGCCATGGGGCTTTGCTGTAGTGTTGCAGCAGACCCACAGTTGGCTGTCCTGGGGGAGTGCTGGTAAAAGCCCAGTAACTGATGTTTGCTGTGGTCCCCCTTCCCAGACTGACACAGACCTGGCCTGGGACCGTGCTGCTCATGGCCTGGAGGACCCAGTGCTGCCAAAGAAGCAAGTCTGCAGCACCCCGAGGGTGGAGCGGAAGGTGGGCTGGCACCGAGCCCGAGAGCAGCCCCTACCGCAGCGCAGTGATGGGGAGGAAGAAGAGGAGGAGGCTGCCTTGAGCGTGGAGCTAGACAGCAGCGTGGAGGCTGTGGATTTCTGTGTGAGCGAGGCTGGGGCGGTGCTGGAGGAGCATGAAGACCCCTGCATCATCAACACAGGTGACGTGTCCCTGAGTGAGCTCGTGAAGTCCATGCACCCTTACTGCCTGCCCACCTTCACTGTGTGCCTGGACCCTGACACTGAGCCTGTAGCCAAGGAACTTCTGAGCAGTCCTGTCTTGCTGGAAATTGTGCCTGGCGAGGGAGAGAGTTTGGAGATCCCTGTGGTCCTGCAGCCCTTCACTCCCAGCTCCCGTGACCTGGAGCCCCAGCTCCTGGGAGTAGAGGAGAGTACTAGAGAGTCGATCCCAGAAGATCAAAGGGGGCTGCCAGGAGCTCCAACCCAGGAAAATGGGGCGGAAGAGGAGGAGGAGGAAAAACTGCCTGGGAAGGAGCCTTCATGCACTACCCCAGAGGGCACCTCCCCACCGGAGACAGCAGCACCTGGAGCCTCGCATCCCAACAGCAGCTCCTGGCACAGCACAGAGGCCCCAGCAGGTGGAAAACGTGAATGCTCTGAGAAGGGACGGGGCCGTGAGAGAGCAAGGAAGAGTCGGAAAAAGAAAGCAGAGGAGGACCAAAGCAAGCAGACCAGGCCTGGCAGAGACTGTGTAGCCCACCGGCTCCGTTCCGCTGGCTCTGGACAGCCTCATGTCCAGCCAGCCATCAGCCGGCAGCGGGCAGCGTGTCCCTCTGTTCAGGTCTCAGACTTCCTGGCACAGCAGCTGGAACGAGCCCGGAAGGAGGGGCAGATGGAGCTGCATGCTGAACGGGCACCGCGGCTCCGGGGCAGGCCTCGGAGCACAGCCGGGGCCTTCCTGCCCAAAAAGGTGAATCAGGAGCTGCGGAAGGAACCAGTACCAGAAACAGTGAATGTGGCCCTGGAGAAGAACAAGACTCTGGTGCTCCTGGAGAAGACTGCACCAAGCATGGAAGGGCAGCCAGCCGTTGCATGTCCCAGCCTGACAGACCAGGCTGAGTGCCAGGGAGATGCACAGCCATCTGCTAAACGGAGCAGTGGGGTCTCAGAGGCTGCCTCTCAGCCCCCAGAACAAGGTGTGGGGCTAGAGCCTGCCCAGAGCCTGCCAGCAGCAGAGCCAAGTGAGGGCCTGCCTAAGGAAGCCAAACCCAAGGCCCTGAGCCTGCGGGAGTACCGCATCCGCATGCTGCACCGTCAGCCCAGCACGGGTGGCAGCCAGGAAGGCAAGAAGCAAGTGGCCAGCAAGTGGCCCAGTGTCCCTGAGCCTCCGACAGAGCTGGCAGAGATCCCCTGCCTGGTGTCACCCATGCACTCCGCCACTGAGGCGGGCGGTGCTCAGAAGGGACCAGACAAACCCACCAGCCCTGCTGCTGTCCCTCCTCCTGCTGGCAAAGCTCCTGCTGCTCTGACTTCAGCCCCAGCACCCACCACGGCTCCACCACCGCCATCAACACCAATGCCTTTCGTCGCACCAAACGTGCCCCCAGCTGCTGGGTTGGCCCCCACTGGGATACCACCAGCCTCTGCCGGTGCTTACACCCTTTACCCACCAGTGCCTTCCTGGCCGTGCTTCACCCCACAGCCCATGGGCTGCCATGGTTTGCCCCCACCACCCAGTGCCAGCTCCTCCAGTACATTTCACGTGGTACCTGGCCTCCCGCCTCCAGCCATGGCCTGGCCCCCTCCACCTGTGCCACCCCCACCTCCATTTGGCCCAGGTGGCCCCTATGCCCCAGTTGGGTGGGCACCACCATCCTACTGGCCAGGAATCCCCATGCCGCCTCCGGTGCCTTCCCTTGCCTACAGGGACCCTGGAGCAGCAGTGCAGGCAGCCACTGCCTTCCCAGCTGGCAGCCACCCTGGCACAGCCCTTCTGCATGGGCAGCCTCCTGCCACCCCTATGCTCAGCTGCCCAGAGCCACCAGCCTTCCCTGCCCAGTCGCCTGCTGCCCCAGCCAGCGAGACAGGGGCTGCAGGTGGCCCGGCCAGGCCAGCGACTGGCAGGGTGTCAGACCCCAGGAGGCAGGCACGGCTGGCAGGAGAGAGCTCTCTCCTCAAGGCCCCTCTGGCTCCAGCCCCAGCCCAGCCCCTGCCAGCCCCCTCAACTGCCACTGCCCAGCCCAGCAGTGTCCCTCCTGCAGTGCCAGTCCTCCAGCCTGTCCCCACCCAGCCTCTGGAGGAGCCTCAAGCAGCAACTCCCAACCAGCTCCCAAAGGTCCCCCCAGCTGCCATCTGCTGCCCAGCAGAGGTGTCTCCTGCCCCTGTTGTGGAGTCCCCTGGCACCCACACCATGGAGAAGGCTGCAGGGCCAGGCAAGGAGGCAGTGGAGAAAGCCCTGCTGGAGCCCAAGGCAGCTTCTGGGCAGGAGTTGCCTGGCCAAAAATCCACCTCCCAGGCTGTGGCACCATCACTGAAACCAGGTCGAGAGAGCAGCCTTCCCACCAAGGCACCCACTGTGCGGCCATGGAGGCACCAGCCACTCCTCAGCCCAGCCCAGCGCAGCGACAGCAACAAGGACATCGTGCAAGCCTTCATCAGCGAGATCGGTGAGTGGGAGGGCTGCAGGACGCTGGGTTGAGTGTCACCAGCCAGCAAGGCTGTGGTGCTGCTGGCAACCTGGGTAGCAGGACCGGTTCCTGGCACTTCTGGGGGCGAGGGTGGCAAAGCTGTGCCCACAGGCTTGCAGTCTCTTTCCAGTACTCTGCTAGGATGTTGCCTCCAGTGGATGGTCTGGGCTGGCTGTCCTGAAACTACTCCCTTCTGGGACTGCAGAGCTGGGTGCTCCTGTCCTTGCTGCGGGAGACACAGAGCTGCTGCAGGCTCTGTCACTGCTTCTCCTTCCCTGTGCTTGCCCCACTATCTAGGGATGCTGATGCAGGGGGAAAATGGGGCCGGGGTGTATCACTGCGGTGCTGGGAGAATTCTAGCTGATCTGACTTGCTGTGTTTTCTTTTTGGCCCAGGGATTGAAGCCACGGACCTGTCCAGCCTGCTGGAGCAGTTTGAGAAGTCTGAAGGTGTGGATCTGGCGTGCCATCCCCCGCAGGGCTCCCTCTGTGCCATGCTAGCCTCCCTGGGCTGTCCATGCTCCCTGTGCAGGGTGGTAGTGGGAGGGCTGTGATGCTGCTGCCTGTGGGCTCATGTAACCCTGCCCAGGTGTTCTGTCCTGGGGCTGTCTCTGCCTCCATCTCCTTGGCCTGTGGAAACACCTGGGGGTCCCCAGGGCAACCAAGCGCGTGGTGAAGAATCTGTGAAGGAAAAGGGATGTGCAGCTCCTGTCTTCAGGGAGCTGGGTTTCAGGTGCTGTGAAACCGTTTCTGAGCTGCTCCTGGGGTGCCCTGTCCTTCAGCCCCACTCATTACCACTCTAACCTACCTGTTCTCTTTTCAGCCAAGAAGGAGGAAACTCCTGTACGGCCCCCTGAGGAAAGGCAGCTGACAGTGTGCTCTGGGTGAGTACCAAGAACTTGGCAGCTGGTGCCCAGCGTGGAGCCCAGCAGAGCAAGGGCACGGGGCAGCTTTCAGTCCTGGCAGGGTTTGAAGTTTGCTGGGGCTGTGTCCATTGCCCCAGGAGGGGCTGAGTTTGTCACTGGACTGGGACAGAGCTGGCACTGAGGGGGAGAAATTGGGAGAAGCAGTGATGGGCATGACCAGGCTGTGCAAGTTTTATCCTTGCAGCTCTCTTGGATCTTCTGTCCTTGTGAACTGGCCAGTGGGGCAGATTGAGTGGGTGCCCCAGGTGTGGGGAGTGGGGCTGGGCTTTGCTTGCTGTGTTTGACAAAGCTCCTTTCCCGTTCTCAGGCCTGAGACCCAGCAAGATGCACCAACCCAGCAGGACAGGAAGCCCCCGGATGGCCTGCAGGCCTCTGAGCTGGCCAATGTGGCAGGTAACGAATATGTGGGGTGAGGCAGGGGAGTCTGCCATGTCCTGGTAGGGCTGTTGTGTGTCTGGGGGACACCCTGGGGAGTGAGGAGGGCCGGGATATGAGGGAGCCCTAGCTGAGTGGGTTGCAGCAAAGGGCTGCTCTTGTAAGTGTTCTGGTGCTCCCCCAGGCCTCACACCCCCAGCGACACCTCCCCACCAGCTCTGGAAGCCTTTGCCTGCTGTCTCACTGCTAGCCAAGACCAAGTCACCTGGGTCCATGCCCCAGGAAGGGACCCAGAAGACAACCAAGCTGATGAAAGCCAAGCCACTGCCCCCAAACAAGATCCAGGTGAAGAGCATGGTGCCAGCCCCTGCCAGCACAGCCCCCAGCCATGTCTGCTCGGGAGACCATGACTACTGCATCCTGGGTACACCACGGCCTGAGAGCAGCAATATCCCTGGCACGCAGCCCCCTGCCGAGGGTGGCTCCCGCTGGAATGTCAAACACCACCGGGACATCACTATCAAACCCATCTCCTCCTTAACCAAACGGACGCTGGACCAACTGGAGCCCACTCCACCAGCCCCTAGCACCACCTTGGGGCACAGCCAGGAGCCCCTGGGGATGACCTGCCTAGCGCCCCTGGATTATCGGACTACCATCCCCAACAAGGCCACCACCGGGTGCAGCAGTCCCCCCACCTCAGTGCTCCTGTCTCCAGCTGCATCCCCCTGCCGGGACCAGGAGGTGCGGACTCCCAGTGCCCAGCCCAGCCATGCTGCTGCCAAGAGGTCCCTGCGCTGCTACCGGAGACCCCAGGACTCACCTAGCCCCTCTGCTGACAGTTGGAGGGCTGGCCGGAGCCGTGCCAGCCGTTCTTTCAGCTCCAGTTCAGATGGAGCTAGTGAGTCCTCGTCTTCATCTTCATCCTCGTCCTCCCGATCCCGGTCACGGTCGCTCTCCCCACCCCCCAAGCGGTGGCGAAGGTAAGCAGTGGATTGTTGTTTGCTCTTGGGGCAGTTGTCCAGTGGCTGATCTTTTGCAGGTGCCCAGACACATCTTTATGGTCCTACTACATGGCTGGATTTGATCTTTTTGTCCTTGTGGCCCTTCTGAAGAGATGCTTGACTCACAGAGGCTGGGGGAGCTGCAGCAACACCCTGTCCATCCATGTCTGGCTGAAGCCCACATCTGGGCTGGTGTGCCTGCAAAGCCAGCACTGAGCCAGGCTTCCTTACTCCTCCTGGAACACCCAGTCCGTGTTACAAGTCTTTGGCTGCATCTTTGCTTCTGGATGCTTTTTCTGGGGTATTACGGCAGGTGTTCATATTTGTGCTGTGGGGTTGCTGCAGCCCTTGGTGTAGAAATAAGAGGAGCTACAGTGGAGTTCTCCAGGGAGCTGCTGGAAGCAAGCAGGGAAAAACCTGTCTGGCTTGGCTGCCTCGGGGGCTCCCTGTTCTCCTTGTGGAGGTGGCTGTGTAGGAAAGTGGGACACCTTGGTCTCTGTGGGATTAATTTCTTTCAGAGTCCTTGTGCATCTGAGTGATGTGCAGCCTGTCCCAGCTGGGTTGGGAGGCACTGGAGCTGGTGAAAGGTTTCTCTGGCTGGTGTTCAGCCAGTTCTGGAGATGTCCCTGGGCATGAGGGGCCTGTCCAACTAAGATCCCTCCACAGATGGCCAGTAAATGCAGAGGCTGGAGCTGGAAAGGCCAGGTATATAAGTTCAGCTTGGGGACTGTCAAGCAATGTGTCTGGCTTGGCTTTCCAGCAAATCAGCTGGCCTTGTGCTGGAAAATGTCCCCATGTACTGTGCCATCCTGACTTGCTGTCCTCCACGAGAATATGTAGCAGAGCCAGGCAGCATGCCCTGCCAGGCCTGAGTTTGCCCATGGCACCTATGGCCAGCATGTGTGGAGAGGGACTGGGATCCTGGCTGGAGTCAGCACAGCTTAATCCCAGAGGTGTTCCAGTCCTGCTGTCGTTAAGCTTTCCCTGGCTCTGCTGCAGAAGCTCTTGTAGTCTCCATTCACACGGCTGTTGAGCACGATGTGGATGCGATGGCTCCAGTGTTGTCCTGTGCATCGTGTGGGGCTCGGCACAGAAGTCCTGGCCCTTCCTGGGCCCTCCCAGGCACAGCCCTGTGCTTCACAGTTCCCCCATGACTGTTTTTTGCTCTTCAGAAGCTGTGCCTCCTGTGAGCCTGCTCTCTTTTCTCTATGGCGTTGAGAGCCAAGTGGAGCAACATTTCTGGAGTGTTGTTACTGCCCTGGCAATCTTGGGCAGAGGCTTCCCCATTCTGGGGATAGGCCCTGTCTGAGTGGGATGCTGGATACCATGGGGATAATGGAGGTCTTCTTCTATTTTGAAGCCTCATGATGCTGGACAAAGGGAGGGCTCAGCTGTATCTCTCCTTCCCCCAGGTACCGCTCAAGATGTTCCCACAGCTCCTCCTCTCGCTCCAGCTGTGGGTCATGTGGCAGGTCCCGGGACAGGTCGTCATCCTCATCATCAGCATCCTCCTACTCGTCCAGGTCCACGTCCCGCAGCCAGTCCCGCTCCCCCTCACCCCACAGGAGGAGTAATAGGTGGAGAAGGTGAGCATGGCCACCCTGCAGGGGTGTGAGTTCTCCTCAACCCATCTCCCAGCCTCCTGTGGAAGAGGGATGGACCCACTCCTTCATGATTTCCCTTGTGTTTGGAATCACTCTTCTGACACCCCCTTGATTCCGTAGCTCATGTGTCTGGTTTCTGCCCTGACAGATACAGTTATGATGCACAGGACCACTACCAAAGGCAGAGGATCCTCCAGAAGGAACGTGCAATAGTGAGTGATGGAGGACTGGGAATCTGGGGCTGGAAATTTGGGGGTCCACAGCCCCTCTGTCACTTCAGAAAGCCACAGGGGCGTAGCCTTGCCAGCAGCATTGCTGGGAGGCCCTGGCTGGGGAAGAGCATGGTGGGTGGCCATGCAGGGAGGGTGCTCTGTGTGAGAGGTCCTGCTCATGGATAGGGCATCCCTGCCCGCAGGAGGAGCGTCGAGTTGTGTTTATCGGCAAGATCCCCAGCAGGATGACACGGTCAGAGCTGCGGCACCGCTTCTCTGTGTTTGGGGACATTGAGGAGTGTACCCTGCATTTCCGCTCAGAGGGGTAAGCGCTGTGGGGAGATGGGTCAGTCCATTCCCAGGGATGACTCCTCTTGGCCCTTTTCCCATTACTCATGGGGATGGTGCAGACCAAGAGGGGACAAACGTAACCGTTGCTGCTGATCTTCTCCGGTGTCAGGGATAACTACGGCTTTGTCACCTACCGCTATGCTGAGGAAGCCTTTGCCGCCATCGAGAGTGGACATAAGCTGCGGCGCCCAGACGAGCAGCCCTTCGACCTGTGCTTTGGTGGCCGCAGGCAGTTCTGCAGGAGGAACTATGCCGACTTGGGTGAGTTTCACAGCCTCCAAATTGGGGGATTGGCACCCTGGGTCCTTCTCTCCTTTCCAGAGGCGTAGGAGTCCCCATCCTCAGGGTCAGTCAGGGTTGGCAGCAGAGCCACATCCAGGAATGGTCCTGCCTTGAAGGGAGGTTAACAAGTGCTGTCCCTCTAGCACTGTGTTAGAGGCTGGCCCAACTCTGGGTCTAGAGGCTGGCATGTGGAACAAGATAAGAAGTTTGCTGTGGGAATGGCCAGAACTGCCAGTGTTTCCATGGGCTCAAGACAGCCTCTCCCCATCTCTTCCAGATTCAAACCGGGAGGATTTCGACCCAGCTCCTGTCAAGAGCAAGTTTGATTCCCTGGACTTCGACACTCTGCTGCGGCAGGCACAGCGCAGCCTGCGGAGGTAGCAACAGGCAAGGCGGAGCACCCGCCCCCACTTTTATACTCAAATACAAAAGGCAAAAAAAGTATGGAGAGAGAGATGAGGTTTTTAATAAAAAGAAAAAGGAAAAAAATAAATTTGTTTTATAACCAGTATTTAAGGAGGACGGGTCATTGGCCTTCAACTGGAGCGGTCCAGGCAAGTGGCAGCCCTGAGCTTGCCCCAGACATATAATAAATGTGGATGCCCAAACAGCAGCACTGCCTTGTCTCCTCCTTTGCATGGGCTATTCCCAGGTGTGGGCTCAGGCTGTGCCCCACTCAGGACTCCAGGGACTCTGCTCTGGTCTGGCCCTACGAAATGTTGCACAGGTTGTGGACTGGGCACAAGAATGGGGCAGGACTGAGGTCACCCAAGCATATGACTGTCACTGTAGCAGCCCACAATGGCCTGGCACGGGTGAATGCCTCTCTGAGGACCCCTCTGACCGTCTCTTGGGCTCTGCTGGCTGCAGGGCTTGGCACCCCAAGGCTCCCAGCAGTTCTGGGGCCCCCTGCACCTCCTGCGATGGCCACGGGGGGGCAGTGCAAGATCCTCCACCGCCACTCTCGTCAGTGGGCTGGGAACGGGCTGTAGCCCTTGGCCAGAGCTCGCGCAGGGCTCCGCTTGCTCCGAGCCCACTGCCCTGTCTGCCTGTCCCTTGGCTTTGCTCCGGCTTGCCAGAAGGAGAGGGGTGACATCTCATCTCTGGGTTTTCCCCGAAGGAGAGGTGTTTGTGTGACTGCAGAGAGGTTACAGCTGTGTTCAATGGGATGATGCTTGGCAGGAAAGCATGGACAGTTGCAGGGATGGATGGATGATGCCTGTCTAGGCCCTCTCAGTGCGTTGCAGCTCATGGAGGAGAAAAGCAATCACAGGCAGCCCCCAAGGGAGTATGCTTGGGCCTGCTGCCCAGCAGCATCTTTCGGGCACCCTGCTCTTGTGCTGGCAGTCAGAGAAAAGCCCTGCCTTGGACTGCTCCTGGGCTGGGACAAGCTTAGGGGTCCCTTGCAGGTGGGGCTGGTCCCTTGCAGATGGCAGTGCTGACTGGGAACCCTGAGATGACACCGAGTACCTTAGTTTCAGGACTGAGACAGGCTTGGGCAGGGTGTAGTTGTGCCCATTTGAGCTCCCTCTTGGCACAGCCTGGGTTAGGGAAGCCAGCTGGGCAGTGCAGAGTTGGGAGGGTGTAGAGAGAAGCAATGGGCAGGGGATGGACCCCCATGCCACTCCCAGGGCTCCTTGCGGTGTTTGGGGTGGGAAGGGGCTGGTCAAAGTCTCTTCAGATCCCTTACTTGATGGAGGCAGCACCCACTCCAATAGTGTGAGAGCAGGGAGGGGAAGAGGGGCAATAAACCCAGTGTGGGGGGTTCAGCCAACTTGTTGCCACTTGGATCGTGTTCAAGGCTCTGAGCCCTTTGTGGCTGTGTCTGGGTGTATTGCAGCAATCTTATGGTCAGACACTGTGGCTGGAGCCCACCTCTTCCCTCACTGCTCCCCTAGAGGGAGAGAGCTGCTCCTGCTCCTGCTTGCATACCGGGTGACTTGTGCTGCTCCACTGCTCAGCCCAGGGAGGCCTCTGCAGTGGGGATGTGTGGTACAGTGAGGCTGCCTGCAGGTGGGCCGTGAGCGAGCTCCCACCCTGTCCTCTCCTGCCTGGCCTTGGACTTTGCACAAGGGAGGGTCCAAGGGGGCAGCTGCAGGCAAGGGTGTGAGCAGGATAGGGGGAGGCAGGCAGGGGGCTGTTAATCAGTAATGCAGTTCTTCCAGGGATGTTGAAGGAGGGGATGACAGACAGAGCCCAGTGGGGTCTTGTGGGGAGGATGTGTGTCCCTTTCTGTGAGTTCATGCAAAGCCTTGCGGCTGCAGCACACCTGCAGCCCCTCTCCTGCCCAGAACTACTGGGCTGATGGTTGTGCTGACCAGAATCTCCCTGGTCTCAGAGCTGCCACAGCAGTACTGAGGGCATATGGATCCAAGCAAGTGTTACAAGGGAGAGTGTCTGTTAAACTAGCTGCGAAAATACTTTCAAGCTGTTGGGTCATTCAGGCCTGAGGAAGGGCTTGTGTACCTTAGAGCTGGGCTTGTTTCTACAAACACTTTAGGTGATCTGAAAGTTTCTTTACAGCCTTTCCTCCAAACTGTGGTGCAGCTGAAGAAGCAGGCAGGAGTGGGGAGCGTTACAGGCAAGGTGGAGCTGGGCATGGGGGATGTTTGCTATCAGCAACCCTGGGAACTCCTGGGCATATGCTATTCCATGAACCTTAGGTGTGTGCTTTTGGGCAGCCCTGTGAGCATGGTGTCACCCCAAATATGTGTGCTGCTGATTGTTGTGTGAACAAGGCTGTGTCCTTATGTTCCTACGGCTGGGCTGCACATGGTCCCCTCCCACTGCTCCTGCGAGTGAGGAAAGGCAGGGGGTGTGAAAGCATTTGTGTTGCCAGAAGAATTAACACCCTGCTGTTGTGCCCTATAAATCTTCCGAGTGTTAGAGGTTGGCTTTATCCCCCTGTGTTACTGTTTAATGGTTTCCGTTAGCAATAACCTGTCCCTGTGTTCTTAGTTATTGATTTAAGGTTTGTTGTGGAGGGTATGAGAGTTGCAGAAAGGTGTTTTCCTGCCGCCCAGCCAGTGGCAAAGGCACTGTTGCATAGAGGAAGCAGGAGCGTGGAAAGCAGTGCAGAGCTGGCTCTCTGGAAGCACGGGTGCTGGCAGGAGCTGTCTGGAGAGAACTGGGGACAATGGCAAGGAGCAGCACTTGGAGCACATGCCTCACCCTGGCAGGCAAGCCAGAGGTGAGGAGCAAAGCTGCGGCTTTGTAGGAACCCCAATTCTCTTGGAAACCCTGTGCTGCCTGTGTGAGTAGCTCTGCCCTGAGGTGCAGCATCCCATGGCTGGGAACCACACAGAGGGTGTTTTCCACTAAGCAGAGCTCGGGTTTTCACTCTGTTTCTCTTCAAGGCACTCTCAGCCTTCCCCCTTCGGTTCGTGCTACAGACTCCAATCTCCAGCAGCTGTCCCTTCCTGCACCAGGCCCTGCTATCTGCAGTCTTCTTCTGGAACAAATCTCTAAGGGATTGATGCTGATTTCACATCTTCCTTCTCCCTTTCCCTTTTAATTCCCTCTTGCATTACTATGTTCTGAGCATGATCTCCAAGCTAAAAAGCAGCTAGAAGGGCATTCAGATTGGTCTTTCATAGTGGGTAAAACCTGCAAGATGAGGGGCTTGTGCTCTGTGCATAAGCTGGTTTGGACCCCATACACAGAAGGCACTGGGGCAGCAGGAGAGTCTGACAGCGGCACTCCTTGCACACCTCTGCCTGGGGCTGAAGGCTGCACAGCCCTTGTCCTCATTGCTTTGCAGAGCTCAACATTTCCTCAGCAACAGCAGAGTCCCTTATCCTCAGGAAAGGTTATTCTGGGACTATGGAGCTGGGTGCTGCCAGGTGCGGAGTACCCACATTGCTGTGAGGTGGGTGTGCTTTCCCACACTTAGGATATTCACGCTTCAGCATACTCATCCTGAAAGCTGACAGGGACCCAGTGGGCAGAGGTGCCCGGCAGGAACCTGGCTATGGTCCTTGCTGTTGACACCCATTCCAGTCTCTGGGAACACCAATCCTTGAGATTCAGACTTACTCGGCACACCCAAGGGCTCAGAGCTCCTGACCCACAGCAGAGGTTGCTGCTGTGGCATATCTGTGCCTCCCCAACCTGGGTTCCCTCCACTGGGAGCCTCACAGGGGTACCCAGCTCCAGGGTGCCTGCTGAGAGTGGCCATGGCACTCTGGTGCTGGGATTGCTGCAGGCGGGCTCAGAGGAGCCCCAGAGAGCTGGGAGAGGTGCTCATCCCACTTTGGCATGCAGCACCCGCAGGCTTGGGGCTCCCTCACTCTTACCACACCTACTCTGCTCTCTTACATACCCCTCATCCCAAATCCCTGCCTGCCTGCAAATAAGACCTGGAGGCCAGCCAGTGGTTGTGTGTCCTTTAAATCTGTGTTTGCACAGCTGAGAGCCTGGGTTAATGCCCCTGTTCCCTCTTATAGCTGCTGCTGCAGTTACTGTGTGTGCTTGTGTTTGCATTCGGGCAATCCTCCAGCATCACCCTGTAGTCCAGTGTCTGCAGCTGGGAGTAAACATGCAGTGAATATCCTGTTGGTGCCTCTATCTGGACACTTGCTCCACTCACCCCACAAACTAGGTGCTGCAAGTGCTTTCAGACTCCTCTCAGAAAAAAACCTGCAGCTGTAACATGCTACAGGAAGCAGGCAGGGAGATTAAGGGACCATTGGTCTGCAGTTTGGCGATGGCAGCGCATTCATGAAAAAAAATTACATAAGATCTAGAAAATAGATGTGAACTCAGGGAAGTAAAAGCCCAAAGCGAAGCAAAACAAAACAAAAAGGCCTCAATCAAAACCACACAAAAACTGCAACCACAATTTTTCTGTCAATCCAGGAAAATTCCCTCCTGACCCTAATCTGGCAAGAGCTTTAAGCCTAATGTGTGAGCAGACCTCTGGGACTGTAATACTAGGAGCACCAATGCATGAGACCTAGAGCTTGCCTTTAGTTTCCCAAAGGAAGGAAAAGCTCAGTACCTTTAGAAGCAAATTAAGAGGGAAATTGGTTATTCTTCATCATCACAATGACCAGCAGAAACCTGGAAGCCTGGGGTAAAGCAACACCTCCTCCAAACAACCTTAGCACTGCTGACTCCTTGGCCAGCCAGGATCTGTATCCCAGGCTGAGCTGCCCATTTCCAGGGCTCCTTCACTTACGAATTAATGGAGGGAATTCTATCAAACTGTGTGTTAAATTGATCCAGGTTTTTCTGCCTCATTACCCTTCTTGGAAGGCTGCTCCAGAACATCAATCCTGGCAGGGGTATAAAGTCTCTAATTCACCATCTAAACTTATTAAATTTTTTTTTGCCATTATTGTACATCTTACTTTTTTTTTAAAAACTTTTTTTTATTTACAGTTTTCTTTCAGTGGTTCTTCAGAAATACATCTGTCCCCTCTCAGGCCCTGTCTGGCCAGAACAAACCAAACTCTTTTAGTAGATTCTTAGTCAGCTTGTGTTTGTCTCAGCATCCAAATAGTTTTTCTCTGTGCAGGGGAAATTTATCCTTCCTGGATGTAGAGCAGCAAGGATATTCTGGAGGAAGTCTCACAATGCCTTGCGCAATGGCAATAATGTTTCTGTCTCTGCTAAAAATAACTTGTCTGATGCATCCTAGCATAGTGCCATTCCTTTTTCACAGAAGCATCACGCTGCTGCTTCATATTCATCCTTCAGTGCAGTAAGGTCTTTTTATTCCTTTGTAGCCTTCATTTCATCAGTTTTTAGCAAATGTCCTTGCTGCTGGTCCCCAAGTGTTTAATCTGCCCTTTCTGCCATTAAATTTCACCTTACTTCCCTCATCCCTTGACAAGGTCAAGGTCCCCTTCTTCCCCTATGAGGAACTACTACTCTCAGCACTTGCAGCACCTCCCAACCCTCTGCTGCCTCTGCATTTTGGCAGCTTGCACTTGGCTCTTCTGAAGTTACCGATGGATTTACTAGCCTGAATTTATTCTCAGAATATGTGGTTAATATCTGTCCTGCAGCCTGGTCATGCTTGTGTCTAATGCACCCTGGACAGTTTCTCGTGTACCTCCTCTCCAACCTTGGGACTGATCTTCACCTTCAGCAGCAGTTTCTCCTGGTTTGTAGTGCATCATCCTTAATTCTGAACTGAGTGCCTTAGTCTAAGAAACCGGCAGCCTCATCTAAGGGATAATTTCTATTGTGTTGTTCTTGTTTCCTTAGGTATCTCCTCACTCCCTGTGTTCCCCTCATCACCTTTACTGAAACAGAGTTAAACCCACTTTTGGGGTTTGATTGCAGTTGGTTCATTTCTCCTCTCCCCTCACCTCCCTCCTTGCAGCTCTGCATTTGGTGTCTGCTCCTCCCTGCAGGTCTGTTCCCTGACTGATGGAGCAGGCTCACCATTCACTGAAGCCGTGTCTGAAATGATGTTGTGTTTTACGTTACACTGAATTGATACGGAAATTCGCTTTCTGTCTTGTCACAGGATACCTGAGCACTGTGATTCTGGCACTGTTTACTGCCTGGCATTCACTGTGAAATTAAAGACTCCTATAATTGCACAATTCCTACTCTTTATTCATCTTGTAGCCTTGAAGACAGCACAGTTTATTCTCAAGGCTAGATCTGGTGTGTGTGTAGCCTGTGAATAACTGTGCAGGGTCCTTCCTACCACCCTTTCACACACCTCCTCAGGACATATCTTATCCATGTCATTCCCTTTTATGTCCTTACAACGACCTGATTTACTAGCAGTGCTTCACGACTTCCTGCTCTCCTCCTACCGACCACGTGCTGCCAGCCAGCTTCCACTCCTGCTTATCTCTGCAGTTTTGTTCCAGGTGGCACACTCTGCCTGCGCCAAGCGTTCCAACGCATGCTGGTATGCACTACCCTCTGGCTCAGCACCTTTCCAGTATGCCAACAGTCTGGCTTGCCTGATGTGGCCACAGCAAATGGCAAAACTTGGGGAGAAGCCTACAAAATCAGTAGCACAGACTGTCACAAAATATGAGAAGGAGAAAAAACTTGTACTGGGAATGGATGAGGGAGATAAAGGACATGGTGTTTCCAGTTTAACCTTAAAAGATTCTGGTTAGGTAACGACAGAACCTTAGGAGATAATGCTGGTAGGACAAATGGATTTAACACCTCTCAGCTTAATCCAGGGGAGACCCACAAGTCCATGTGAAAATGCTAAACAAGGTAAATTGAGTGTGACTGGAAGGCTTAGTCAATGGATGAGTTACAAGGCTGTGAAATCGTGTATGGTATCAATATAGCATACAAGCTCTGCTCCCAGGTGAACTGGTGAGTATTAGAAACTGCATCTTCAAATAGCATATTTTTAGAGGCAGGAAGCATGTAGAGAAGTAGCAGAAAATACACTTTCTCAGTTACCAAGAGACAGCTGGAGCTTGTCCCTAAGTAAAGCAGCTCTCCTTCAAGTACCTGGGGGTAAAATGATTCCTCAATCCCACTCATTCACTAGAGCATTGCTGCATAAGCTCAGGAAACAGGACTTTACCAGCTCTAGCCATGAAACCCAGAGCATACATGCTTGATAGCATCATTCAAATGGTCTGGAGCATGATGTCTATCGCCCATCAAAGGACTTGTGAAGTGCACAAAGAACATTGATGGTGTGGTGCAATGAAGATGTGGAGACCGGGCAATGTCTGTGTATCAGAACTTCCAAGACCTGGGATTGCACTTAGCATGTAGGTAAAGCATGTAAATTGTTATAAAAATGCACATTTAGTGAATTAGAGATGACCGTAATGTTTGGGGAAACACCTGGTACAATGAATAAGGAACTACTTCAGGCTAAATTTGGGGTTTTATAGGCTTCGAAGCCTGGCTAAGGGACAGTTAGACCTCACTGTGATCCATTTTCACCAGTGGACAAGAATGAGTTTTACTTACAGTCTGTTGTGAGTGAAGAGACCTGCAGGATGTATCTGCTCATGAATTGTAGCTGCCACTGGAGGAAAATGAATAAATCAGGCTTCTCCGGATGCTGGTGGAGGCAGACTTCAGAGAAGGCAATGCTATTAATGGCCCAGATAAAAGGAATAGGTCAGAGCAGGACAGGATCTCTGGAGTGCCAATAGCAACCAGGGAAAGAGGGGACAGCAGCCAACACCACTTACTGCTATGGACAGCTGTTCTCTTAATCCCCATCTCTATCAACATCTCTAAACAACTCCATGTGATAGCAAGGTTGGTGAACCAGTAACCCCTCCCAGATCCACAAGCTGGGCTCAGTTTTGTCTTTGTTTTCTCTCTCTCTTGGTGCTTTGACTAGTGGCTAATTCCTCAGACCTCGGTGCTTCCCATTTGACTATTCACTTCAGAGCTATCTATTAATGAAATGTGTGTAAGTTAACAGGGACTGAAACCCAGTCTGGGACCCTCAGCCACCACCTTATTATTTCAGCAATATTTCCCTCAGCATGCTGGAAGCCACATGTTGGAGTAAGGCAATTACAAGGCTGGACCCAAACTTCAGTAAAAATTTTACCCATTGCTTTTAAACCACAGCTAAAAAATGCTTGGATGTGCACAACTGTGCTCGGTGATGGCAGCCTCTAGTCAAGGTAATTTTTCTGCACTGTTCTTCCCTTAAAGCTCGCTGTTGGGCCCCTGAGTCCCTGCAGGCTTCCCCCTACTGTGTAAAACATGTCTTTATTAGTAATCTTCATGTTTTTAGAAAGCTGCTCTTTGAAAATTAATTTGGCTGGCTTAAATGTGTTGGGTTGTGGGGTTTCATTATTTATTTATTTAACTTGGCAGAATTTGGGATTTTCTGTATTTCTTCTTTGGCCATGCTTATTTTTTTCGAAGAATTTTTTGTTTGTTTGTTTGTTTCTAAATGTCATCTTTGTTCTACTGATTAGGTGTGCCAGACTTGGGTTTATTTATTATTTTAGGTTGTTGTTAGGAGGCTTCAAGCGATGCCCTATTTAAAGCATTAAATGAAGGGTCTCAATGTCATTGCAAGCATTTGTCCTTTCATCAGCTACCTAAAAATCCTTCTTAATTACTCTGCTGGCTTCTACACTTATTCCCTTTGGAAGGAGAATATGCTCATTTCCCTTTCAAGTTACATTGCACTGCAGTACACTTTTCTGTTGCTTTTTCCTCTCCTGCCATAATATTGGATTTGAGCACATTGTGTTCCTAAAGACAAGGTGACTCTTCATTACTACATTTCAAAATCCCTCCTATGTACTACTTGTGACTAAATCAAGAGTTCATCCTCTACTTGGCTCATCTGAGTGGTCATTCTAAGAAATATCCATTTATGAGGGCTAAAAATGCAGTCTTTGCATCATTCTTTGACATGGTGCCTACCCAGTCTGTGTGGGGATAATTAATGTCTCCCATTATCATTATGTTTTCTCCCCGACAACCTCTTAAAGTCCTCCAGCTGCTTTTCATTCCACTATCCTAATCAGGTGGTCAATAGTGTATCCTCAGTATCACTCAGGCACATGTCAACGCACAATTGTTCTCCAGTAGTTTAAACAATACCCCAGGTGTTCTTTTTTTCCCCTCTTTCCCCCC
>VZRR01006430.1:113346-202360 GCA_013398015.1 Oreocharis arfaki | reverse complement strand
TTTTTTTCCCTCCTCCTCTCCTTTGCGCGTTTCTTGTTGGGTAGACTCCTTGCAATCGAATGTTTGGGGTCTTGAAAAAGAAGTCCCTTTCATCTCTAGTAACTTTTTCCATTCAAAATACAGATTTTGCCCTTTTCTCTTTCCCTAGTAAGAAATTGAGACCTTTTCTGTGCGTCCCAACATTCACATAAATGTCATCTCTAGGCCGGTAATTCAGTGTGTGTCTCCAAAGAAAAAAGGTTTGAGAACAGTAGACTGTGAACTTGCAAAGTAATCTTCAAAATCCCTACCTAGAACATTGGTATGTTTCATCTTGTTTGGCCTCCTGTTTCTAATTGAGCACAAATCCTCGTTTTATTTTTAAATATGCAAATATGGCCATAAGCTGCCAGTGACTGCTCAGCATAGGTAATCTGTAATAACAGTCACAGATTCACTTTAGTTCCTTGTGTGCAGAGTTAAACCTCTTATTGTCGGTTAGGTCAGCATCCCAGTTCATTATCAGGGATTTGAAACACCATTTTTGGTTCCACCAGGATGTGTAACTGCTGCTGTGTTTATTTTTGGCTTCATCTAAATGTTTGATTTTCTGTAATATAGAAGTGTGCTCTAGATGCTTGTTAACTTCAGATTAATTCAAGCAATTAATTTGTTTTATGCATGAAGCAATTGAAGGGCAATATGTTACTGAGAAACTCACACTTTGTAGAAGTGTTGGGTTTTCTTTCCAATGAATAATTGCTATTTCTAGATTCAGTTTATGGGATTTTATTTTGGTTCAATCTCTGCTATATTTTATTCCACCTCTGCTTGAACCAGGTTTATTTTACTTCTATCTCCTTTTCTCAATTCCTCTTACCTCAAGCTGCTGGGGCTCAGCTGTTCTAGTCCTTTTTAAACTCCCTGTTTGCAACATGTCATCTTGTCTTCCTCTTAGTTCCTGCTGCTTTAGCATTGGGTCCTTGAATCCTCCAGTGGAGCTGTCCTACTGCTTGGAGTTTAACTAGATAGCTGTGAGGAGTAAATTTGGAGGGGAGAAAAAAGAAAAAAAAACCAAAGAGGACAGTTTCAAAGCTGCTGTTGAAGATCCTGTGTTGGGGTGAAATGCAAGAATTGTCTCTATTCCTTGCAACTCTTTGGGAAAATTCTGGGTAGCTAGAGAAGTTTATGTCATCTACACACTTAAGGAAAACGCTACGTTTTTGAAGTTCTTAGCAACCCTAAGTGCTAAAACTTAAAACAAACACCCCACCTCCACCCCTATTAATACACACCCTGTTCCATTTCCCTAAAGCCATTTAAATTGCCAGCTTCTGGTGAAGTTGCATTCTCTCCTTGTCCCCTCCGTATCTCTTCCTCATACCTAAATTTGGTATGTTTTCTTCCTCCAAAAGATTTCCCTCTCTGAAAGTCCCTCTGTGTGTGTTTAACAAAAGATACTGTGAACAGTATAAAGCACAGAATTGACCGGGGTTTTTTGGAGGTAAAGTACAAAACCATTTCAAAAAAATAAAGTCCAAAGTGTTACAGTGCTCTGTGACTTTTATCTTGATGGCACTATGTTGTAAATAGTTTCAGCTTCAAATTGATCAGTTTTATGAGGTCTCAGGACCTGCCCCGTTCCTAGTATGAATCTTGCATAAATTGTTGGGTCATGTAAATGTGTTAATAGTTACCTTTTTTGTTTTCATATTTTTATAAAATTATAAAAGGTTAATTGCACTATCCCAGGATCTCCAGCTGAAATTATGTTGTGATCTTAACCCTTTGCTCTAAATACGCTTGTCATCTTTTTAAGTGAATTTTGACAATATTCTTTGAGATTTGGGAGTAGACTGTTAAATGATGTAGTGTTCTGTTCACCTTAGCCATTTGTAGAAGTCTGTGAGAATTTTTTCCTGTAATAAACACTCTGCTTTCCACTATTTATGTATCAGTATAGGAAAATCTTTTGTGTTACTTTATAAATATTCATTCATATTTAGTTCCGAAAGTAAATGAGGTGTGTGGGATTTTCTGTGTTAACATCATTCCCTGAAAAGTCATTATAATACCACACCATGTGGCATTCAGAAAAGATATACCTGTGGTTTGAACTGGCACATTTGGCAATAAAAATGGCTTAAGTAATTCATTTCCCCCTCTTGTTTCTTGCTTCTGCAGTCGGCTGCTCCTTTGGACTGTGGGTTCATGGCAATTTGTCAAACTAAGCTCGCTCTTAAGGGAGCAAAAACACAGAGGGGCTGACAGACCACCTGCTCACAAGTAGCCAATTCAGGGGAGCTGTCCTAGCAGAAAACATCTTTTGGAGGGAGTAGAATAATTTTCTGCTGGTATAGCTCCCTGAACTGGCTGGCTGTCAGGTCCAGCAAATACCAGCACTAGCACAAGGAAGTGTGAGAATGCAAAGCTGCTGGAAAGGAAAAGAATAAGAACACAGCAGCTGAGATACAGGTCAGCTTGAACTGTCACAGAGTTGCATCTTTGGTTGTCCCAGTGTAGCTTTTTGTGGGAGATAGCTCAGGGAACTGATCTGGCTGAAACCTTCCTTCACTGTCATGCATTTCATCCCCTTTTTGTGAGGAGGGAAGGTGGTGAGGCTGGTGGAGCTTAGGTCTGTGAGCAGTTCTGTTGATCAGTGATGAAATTAAGGGAGCAGGATACCATGGCTTGGAGGTGGAACAAAATGTGGAGAAGGGGTGTCTAAGCTCGCTTAGCAGTGAATTGTAGTGGGACTGTGGAACCACCGAGCAGGGGTATCTAGGACTGGCGCCTGGATCTTGATGCCCTGGTAGGGCTTTATAGAGACACGATGTGTCAGATGATAACTATTTGATGCTGACATATGTGTTCTCTGTACCAGTCTTGAGTGTTAACATCTTTTTCAGTGGTCAGAAGCAGATACGTAGAGACAAAGGCATGTGGTGATTTTAATTTTTTTTCCCTCTCCCAGCCTCTAATCATCATCTGTTCAGACACTTGCTGAATTTGAAATGGTTGATGAGATTGGATCTGCTAAGGAATAGGGAGTTTGAGGAAGGAAATAACCCATAGATCCCTGAAACCCTCCTGACACCTTTTATACAGGCAGTAATAGCATGGCAATGCTGCGTGATCACTTAGTAGTGTGAGGTGATCGCGTGCATTTCTTCTAGCTGGTGATGCTTGGCCCTTTGTTAAATATTAGCTGTACTCTTGGAGACTCCCTGACTGAATTATGGTCTGTATTGGGGGTGTGGGGGCAGGGAGGGAATGGTTCACTACTCTTCAGCAGTAATCCTAGTTTTGGGAGCAGAATGAGGATTTCAAGGGAAAACCTGTAACATTCTTATACGATTTCCAATCATCTTGAGCTCTGCCAGTGTTTCATTGAAATTCTGCTTAGCTGTTGATTTTACTCTTATGCTGTCAAAATAAGCTGAAGTAATTTCCTTTTTTTTTTAAGTTATCATTGCTGATGAAATACTGCAACCTAAGTACCCGATCTTTTTCTGTTCAGTTTGTTGTATAGTGGTGGTCTTCTGTGACCTTGGATACTTAGGATTAAAGTGTGGATTCTGAGGAAGAAATATGATACATCAGGAAGTGTTAGAAGCTAATAATAATCAAGAGAAGGTGTATAGCAGTTGAATAATTCTGAAATCTTTATTACTCTTCTTATCTTGATTATGGCTCCTGTATAGCTCCAGCTTGTGTGTAATATGAATTAGCTGCTGATTCCAAACAGTTAGCTGTGTTATCTTGTTTTGGAAGTAGGCTCGAGTCTCCAAGTGTTTAACGTAGTTCTAGTTCAAAGGTCAGATTGTATTTCTTTGTTCCAAAATGAGAACGCTTATTATAGCTGTGATGTTGATGAAAAATAAGAATAAAAAGCAAGTTAAAGTTTAAATGTAGGGCTGTTCTACACTGGTATTTGTTTTAGATACGTCCCCAAACTTGTCCCCAGCAAATGTGTGAGTGGTACTGTTTGCCTTATCTCAACCTGCTTGCAATGTAGCTGCAGCTTGTGGCTTTTTTTATTAATATAAATCCATTGTACAGTAGTTTTACAGTATAGTAGCTGAAGGCTTGTTCAAGAAGATTTGTTCTATGTGCCAACCTTTCTGTTTGTTGGCAGTATGAATAGAGGGAAGGAGAATTACCCTTCTATGACAAAGTTACGCCAGGAAAAAAATCGAGGCAACTGTCATTTAAAAATAAAAATCCTTGGTTGTAGGGAATAAAAATTACAGTTTGATATTTAGCTTTACTTTAAATGTGCATGGAAGGATGGTATGTGTCTGAAGAACAGTAGAAGTTGAACTGTGGGGGAAGAATCTAGATCTATTCCAAATACCTCTTTGAATTCACTGCAGATCACTCTGGATTTGCCCTTGTTTCCCTGCTTGCAAATGAAGAATAACTTCTCTCCTTTCAGGGATGATGTCAACCAATCAAAAGCATACTCCGAAAAAATATTGATAATCACTTTAAATTATACCATCTTGGGATCTTCTTCTGATGCCTGTGACATGAAATTTCAGACTAGGCCTAATTATTTGGTTTGTTTCACATTTCAACAAAAATGTATTTTAATTTGTGTGAGGTAAAAGCAATCATTGCAAGGTGGGAGGTTTCTTTCTTGGGATATGTTTATCCTGCAGGAAGTATAGGTGTTTGGACTTTTTAACTAAGAAATAATGACATTCAGAATTCATCCACTCTGCTAGAACTTCCAAAATTAATTGCAGTGATCCATTCCATGCATGTAGAAAATAGTAAAAATCCACCTAGATAAAATCTTTTTATCATTTACGTTGGGATGTGTATATTACAGGTTTGCAGTTTTGTGGTACGGCACTATTTTAAAAGAGTACCTGAAGGACTGTTCCAAAATTTTAAGCCGTTTCTTGACAGTTTGTGCCGTATGTTGATGGTAGTCCAAATGCTGTTATGTGTAGAAGTCGAGTAACTGCACTTTAATTGAGAATGCGTGATAAAAAAATCCCAATTTCCATGCTCAGTTGTCTAAATCCTTATTGCGTGGTACTTTCATGACTCAACATTCTGCCATCTTAGGCTATTGTACATCCAGGCAAGTACTGTCATGTGTCTTTATGGGGGTTTTGGGGTTTGTTTGGTTTTGGTTTGCTTGTTTGTTTTTGTCTGAGAACTTGTGTTTTTTCTTTGCTATTGTAAAACCACAAAAAAAGCGTCTAGAATACTTCCTAGAAGTCCGTTGAGGCAAGGTTTGAGGAAAAACAGGCATTTAGTAGGGTTAAAGAAAATTAGCCCTGTCTTACATGTTGGGACAGAGCAAACACTACTGCAATATTTTACAGGAGACTTACCAATCCTCTTCCTCACCCTTCTGTGTATATATGTTTTCAGTCTTAAGAGGATGAGGCTTTGGTTCTCAAAGGTTACTGGGATGGATATTTATAACTCTGAGAAATACAAAGCTTTTGGGATTTTCTGAGGGCAGGGCTGGATAGGATGGGATGGGCTGAGCCAATTTAGGGTCTGCCTCTGGCTAAGAGGGATGTTAGTGCTTATTTTTACTAAACTGACAGAAGTCTGTAAAACCAGCTAATCTTCTGGTTATGCATAGTAACCTGAGTCATCCTAGCTGGGAATGAGATGATCAGGAGAGCTCATCTGAAACACTCGATGGGGTCAGATATGTGGGGGGAAGGGAAGTGGGTAGAATAGCTTATTCCAAAGGCACAAAGTCTTCTAGTTTGTATCTTGTTTCTTGTAACCATGCTACAGACTGTGGTTATGTTTGACAGTAGTGCTGTCTAAACTGGCTTAAATAGTCCCTTCTGTTCTAGCACAGCTATGTGTGGCAGCTTGGTGAATCAGTTCCCTGACTGGACCGGACTGGAAAAATATTTTTTCTTTTTTTTTTTTTTTTTTCCCTGCAACATCTGCAGAGGAAGAAGAGGCAGAGAATGAGGAGTTGAAACTATTCGACTGGTATTGTCACACATGCAAAAATAAATCTTTCACTGAGTAGGTGTTAATTTTTGTGTGTTTCATGTTCATTACAGAAGCAGGAAGATTGAAGCAATCTTCTGCTTTACGCTCCCTCCCTGATAATGAACTGTGGGCTTTGCTTTCCCAACCAGTTCCTCTATTAATAAGTTGCAGCTTTGTACCATCTCTCCTCAGTATCTCTGCAGGCCTCTGGGGTTTCTCATTTCTCTCTGATAAATCTATGTGGCCATTTTGGAAAAGAGAGCTTCAGCTTCTTTGTTTTCTCTTGAAGAATGCCTTACTGTTGTTTCTCTGGATATCTTTAAGTCAATTACCCTTTACCTCAGATTTAGTTCACCTTGTATGTTGTGTGTAATATCACGTGCTCTTTATGGTGAGTTGACAAAAAACCTGAACTCTCAAAGCTAAGTAGGAGATATGAGTTACACATCAATGCTACTGACACATGAAAGATGAAGTGGAGGTTATGGTTTTGCAACATTTCTGCAGGACACCACTTCCTCTGTAGTAAAATTGGTATTAGATGATGTCTCTGTCTGTTTTTTCCACTCTTACAGAGAAGAAAAAAGATGGTACTCCTCTTGCGTTTTCTAGGAGGGGTGGCAAAGTGGCTGCCCAGGGAAGACTTGCAGGAAGACAAAGGATGTTCCTTATGCCCTGAGGACCATGATATTTTATGGGAGGGAGTAGAGGGGGAGAAAAGAGGACTGGACAAGAGCCTAGTATTCATTAACAAAGGAGGCTTTCAGAAGCTGAATCCAGCAGTGTGGAAATTCATCAGAGGCCACCAGACAATCTTAATTCTTGAGCTGAGTTTACTAACAAAAACTTTCCTGGTTGTCTTTGAGTGTTCTTTGCATACACTTAGAGTACAGGTGTTTCAGCATGTAACTGCAGACGTGAGTCCATCTGATGTCCTTTGCTCTCTGCTGCTGCAGGGGTGGTGGTCATTCCAAAAATGAAGTAACTGCCAGAATGGGAAGAGGAACAGGTAGTCAAGAGGCAGAGTTCTTAATTTCTTTATTTGTTTCTTTTGTTGGTTACCCTAACAAAAGGATGTGAAAGCTTCAGCCCACAGCCTGTAATTCCCCACTCTTAAAACTTCAAGGTCGGTTCCTAGTCCTGAGGCTCCTTACTCTGTGCTCCTCTGCATGTCGTGGTGTCTGTAGTGTAGCAGTGTGCTGTTTGGCTCCCTTTGCTACTGTGTTTATGTGACAGGAGGCAGCTTGCTGTTACCTCTGTAATAGACTTTTGAGTTCAGCCTGCAGCCTTGCAAGGACAGGCTAGTCCTGCAGCTGTTAAACTCTCCACTGCAGTTCATATGCACAAAGCTCTTTGGTGGTCTGCCTATGCTTAATATGCAGGTCAGTTTTGAAACTTTGTCGCAGATTAGTCAGAGTAATGAAATAATGTCCTGGTGCACTTCAGGTGGGAAGTCTTGTGATCAGAAGAGTCCTCACAGCCTATGCCTTGTGTCCTGTAGTCTTGGGCTTCTGGAGAAATATTTTTGTATATTGGAATGCATAAAATGGATTTGCTTTGGTTTAAACAGCAACCTGGCTTACTTCTTGCCTTCTTTGGCAGTTATTTTGTTCTCATTGTGAACAAGTTGAAGATAAGCTAGTGTTACAGCAGACCTTTGTCTCAAGTTTGGTCATCTCCTGGGTTAAGATTTGTCATTGTGGCAAAAACGATGAGAGCTGGTTTCTAGGTGATGCTTTATCATGGTGTTTAGATGCATTTCCGAAAATATGCTTTTGTATCCTTTGCCTAAAGAAAATTTTTGCAGAAGTGGATGCTTAACTTCCATTCCGCTCTGCAAAAGCAAGAGAATAGGAAAGCATGGAGGTAATTTCCTTTTCTGATCTGAACAAACTTAAAAGCAATCTTCTTGAAGCAGTCATTCCATTTACATCCTTCAGAACAGGAGGAGCATTGCTACCTTATCCCTAGCTTTCTCTCTTATTTTAAAATCATTAGTGAAACTTAAGTTTGTATGACACTAGAATGTCTCTTCTGGGGTTTCTCTCAAGGGTCTTACTTTTATCTTATGGAGAAAAAAGCTGTCTGACAGTGTTCACTTCCAAATGGGTAGTGAAAAAACTTAAAAACGAAAAAAATTGCACTTTTGTGTCAGTCATAATTTCTTCATCTAATTGTCCTCTTTGCTAAGCAAGAGGAGTGTCCCTTGCTGGTTTTAGATGTCCTTTGGAAAAGTTGTGCTCTTATTCAACTGGAAGTGGAAAGTTTCAGTGACCTTAGTGGTTATTCTTTATCTGCATGTTGTACCTTATGATCTTTCAAAATATTACAAGATTGAGAAAAGGATGAAGACGTGTGAGGGAAAAACTAAGTGTAAAGTATTAGTTATGTGTAGGTTTAGATGAGTATCCATACTTCAGAATGTGTTGTGGAAGACAGGTGCACTGAGTCTTTGTCAGAATGAAGTGTCAAAGTCTCTTGGAGGGGGGGGAAAGTAGTTTTTTCCCTGAAATATTTCCCATGAATGTTTATTTTATTCTAACTTATACTTGATGGGCAAAATTGTATAAAATATAACTTGATATATAACAAAGTTGTATCAAGTATAAATTTGGTATTCTTGGTTAAATGCCTAACTACTGCCCACACATTTCTCTTGGTTTTTTATACTTTCTGTCATCCTTGTCAATGCTATGCATTCATACAAAATAAGAAAAACATAATCATCTGGGACTGTATGGTAAGATGCTAGGAGAACCTTGTTCTTGTATCTTACAGGAGTGTTTTTGTTAACTCTTCACAAAATCTAAAGCCTTGGTCTTGCCTCTGCAGTTTTCCTTGAGTGGTGTGCAGTCATTTGGGAATGAATGGCTTTAATGCTCAGTTGAGATAGGCCATGCAGAGGTCCATTTTTCATATGGTCTTTTGAATTCAGCAGGAATGCTGCATTTATTTCTTGAACAAGCCTAAACCATTGAAAGAAGAACTGTGTTTTGCCAGAGCTCTCTTAAATCAGTGTTTTTCAACCTGAAGTTGGCAAGAAGCAACTGTGGAAAAACAAGGCTATTGCCAATAGTTTAACTTGTGTGGGATTTTTATGCTTTTCAGGATTCCACAATTTGAAAATTACTGCTCTAAATGATTTGTAAATGAGGGCTATTTTTCCTTTCCAAAGTGGCTGTAGGTGTTAAGGAATATGAGCTGATATTTAGTGATCCATTAGATTAGGACTGATTTTTATCTTTCCTTCCTCTTCTCATACTTTGCTATTTGGAAGTGTATTTTATCTGAAAATGGATATCATGAAGGATACTAAGCCTGGAAAACTTCAGCTTGAAGGCTGACTTCTGAAAAAATGTTAGAGTGGTGTTGAGTAGGTCTGTTTACAGAACTCCATTCCCTGTACGTAGAGCTTCTGTATTTTCCCTTCCAAGAATCTTGCTATGAAAACCAAACTCCTGCTAGTTTGTGTTAGATCTAAAGATTTCATTGCATTCCTCCCTTACATGGCTGTGAAAGGAACTTTAAATATGCAGGCTTGAGCGTAAACTGATGTAGTCTCCATGTGGTGCATTGGCAGATGCCCTGAAACAACAGGTGAACCACCTTTCGGGTCTCAAGAGGACATAGATTTATTTATTTTAATGACTAGAAGGCATTTGAAGTCTGGGATGGATGCTAAGCTATTTGGTAATCCCTTGGTGCACTGCTGTTCTGGGTGTCAAAACCCAAATAGTCTCCATCCTGGCCACTGTCCAGCTGACTCTTTTTTGCTAGAATCATAGCTGAGGTCACAGTTTGAGCATACTAAGAGTACAAAATTGAATAGAGTTCAGAGGTTACTCTGCTCAACAAGTTACTCAGTTTAATATTAGATTAAAATTTGACTTCCTGAGTTAAAGATGTTGCAGAACTGTAGTCGACTGCCATGGAGGCTGCATTCCTTGCCTATGACAGATTGGTTCTTCTTCCTAAATCATCTGTTTGCCTGTGACTAATCTTGAATTTGTATCTTTCTGCTGCTTGTACTTTGAAGTGAGTTCTGTGCTCCAAATAAGAAGAGCAGATAGGGCTTTACATTTTCTCAACTCCTCATAGCCCAAGGACTGCTCCTGGCCCTAGGATAGGAAATGCCTTACGCAGCTTGGTATATAATGGGAGATGCTTGAGAGGAAGGCATGTATCGAGAAGTCGATCACAGCTGCTTTGGTCTATACTTACTGGCATGGTGATGAACTTTAGCAGCTAAATGCGCTTGTGATGACACCTCACAAACTTCAGAAAGTAAGCAGTTATTTTTGGAAACTTTTTTCCCCTCAGGACTAAAACTACTAAACCTACTTTAAAAAAAAGTCTATGCAAAAACACTTTTTCCCAGGAAATCGGCACCTTCTGCTTATCGTGTTTGTGGGCATTTCAGCATCGCAACCCTATATCCTTCTTGATGTTCCTTCTTGTCTGTCTTTCTATTGTCTGAAAGTTGGAGGGCTTTCCATTGCTGTAAGGGAAGTAGAATAGTTCTTTCATATTCAGTTAGGGGAAAGAAATAAGCACTCCTCTGATCTCATCTTTAAGGCAGATGGATCTTTGCTCTCAGCATGCCGTGGTGCTGCCTGGGGGGCTCTTCATGATTCTGCTGGTAAGCAGTACACAGAGCTAATTTCTGATTTGGTTTGTACTAGCAGACTTGAAGGGTTAGGAGTGCTGAATTTATTGTGTGGTTTTGAGATTCTGTCGGTGGTGTCAAAAATTTCTTTAATAAATAAATAAAGCATGCTCTGAGCAATGGTTTGCTGCCCCACAGTTTTGGTGGTGTAGCTATATTTGGTCTGGTTTTAAGCTGGGTTGGGAAGTCAAGGTTTAATAAGCCTTGACTCTAATGAGAAGTCGCAGGTTAGTCTGAGCAGAGGCTATGGGTGTGAGTGGGCCAGAGCGAGGGCCATGGACGTGGGTGTGTGGAGGAATCCCCATAAGGGGTTTCCTTTCCTCTGAGTTAGGAACCTTCTGTTCTCAGTGGCTGCAAAAGGACACCAGTGCCTGCTGGAGCACCTTGTGGTTGTGTGTGACAAGTGAGGCTCTCCTGAGGGCTAATTCCTGCTTTCTGTCAGCATGGCAGCCAGCGTGCAAATGTGCTTTGGCTGTTAGTGCAATAACTGCCTCACCCTCTGCTGTCAGTGCACACTCATGTAGAGCTGGGATCTAAAGCAGCATGAGTCAGGTGGTCTTAGGAAATTGATCTCTTGCTTCAGGTGACCTCACAAAAGGTCATGAGCTTACTCTTGTTTTCAAAATGACATGTGAAATACTTGGCTGTGGGCTTTCAAACTCCTTGATAAGGCATTCTTTAACTCAGGTGGCTCCTTCCTTTTAGTTCCTTTTGAGGAGAGGTGGAGATGAACTAACAGGACATCATAGCCTTGAAATATCCCAAGAGTTCTTCTTGGAACCAGTGAAGGAAGTTGAATATCTCTTCAAAACTAAGTCTCTTGAAAATCCAGATTTAGCATAAATGGCGGTCGACTTCACAAAGAATGCTTTTAGAAAGTGAGAGGATGAGCTTTAATAGCTTTATGAAGACTAAAGTCTTCTAAATACATTTTAAAGCATTTTTGGGGAATGGGCAAAATATTTCCCACTTTAGAAAAAAATGTTTTGGGTAACCACCTATCTGATCTTCGCATCGAAGAGGAAAGTGTATTCTTTTGAAGCCTTTGCTTATTAAAGTTCTGATGTGAAGCTTGAGGGAACAGTGTTTGGGGAGGCACTGGTGGGAAAAGGCAGACAGGTTCTGGTGGGTTTGTTTTGGTTTTTTATTTGTTTGGTTGGTTTTGGTTTTGTTGTTGTTGCTTAAAGCTTAAAAAGTCAAAAAGAAGTCACCATGAAAAAGCTATTCCAAAAACATACCATTTTCAGTTATAGAGTTAAAGGTTAGGACAGCATAGAGATGTGCCTGGCTAGGTTCTCTGAATCTGTTTTCTGAAGGAAATTAACAGAAAATGGTCCTCAAGAATATCTAATAAAATTACTGTTGGCTTTTGAGCCATGAGTTATTCTTTGTCTAGATTAAGTTAAACTTTATGCTGTTTTAAAACAGTATTGCATCACATTAAGCAAGTTTCTAGACGGTCGGATTTCTGAAAAGGCGTGAAATTACTCTCTTTGTAATAGCACTGTTTTGGTGAAAAATATTGGAATGTATTGATTATAGTTTATATACCCTGAAAGTGATGTTTAGTATGTGTAGAAGATGCTATAGAAAACATTAAGTAGACTTTTTTCCTTTTTAAAGTAAAGGAGAAGTTATGCTAGAGCAACTGTAATAAAGCATTTCGCCGTGATTTTGAAGAAACTACAAGTCCACATTACAGACCTTGCCAAACTGCAATTTTGTGTTACATTTAGAACCGGTACAGGTTTGGGAAGGAACTCTTAAAATTTTAGAGAAATCACGATTGTATGTCATTTAACCTAAAGGAGCAGTCGTTTAATGCTGACCAATATATAAGACTATTCAGGGAAGATTTTGGTTCCACCACAGGTAAATAGAATACATGTCCAAAGGATGCACGGCAGTAAAAGTGAATTTCCTTATAAAAACACAGTTCATGGTTGCACAGCAGTTTTTACTCTCATATAGATTTAAAATGCTGCAGGAGAAGAGTGATCATACCACCCCCTTTGTGCCACTGCCCTCACTTTGTGTAAATGCGTGCTGGGTTGGATCAGGAAACTGATCCCTGAACCATCTTGTCGTGTTACTGTGCAAATGCAAGATGAGTGAGCATCTGGGGGGGTGGGGAGGATGAGTGGGATCAGCTCTTTCAGTGGAGAGGTGGATTTATCACGGATTAAAGTGCCAGGTGATCAGTAATCATAGCTTCAAAACATTGAAGACATGCTGCAGAATAAACTTCCCTGTTACAGTAACCTTTAGTTTGCAGTAATCTGTCTTTTAGTGACTTGGGACAAATGAATTGTGGAATTTTGTGTTTTCTTACTCGGCTTCTCATAATTAACAATTTTTGCACAGTACATTTTGCAGTCATACATTTTGCATGCACATGTGTTTTGTTGCTGTTTAATTTTTATCACCCTCCTTTAATGCACTTGAGTCATGCAAGCCTCATTCTACTCTTGATGCTGCCTTGCTAGTGAATGTGCCTCAAGTTGCAGAAGTCTTGAGCAGATAAAGATCTTTATCCAATATGTTTGTTTTTCATGAAATTAACAGGAAGTTACAGAGAAACTGATACTGTAATGGGGACATTAGGGTCATCACTAGTTACTGTTAGCAAAAAGTTTTCAGGGGTGAAACCAGCTGAATCAATCTTTATATCCCCTAGTAGTCGGTCTCATAGGTATTTCCTCGCTCTGGTTCCTATGACATAAGTGTAGTCTAAATTCTCCTTTTGAACTAGAGTCAACACAGTTTTGAATGTTGGCCTAAAGGAAGGGATTCTCTTCACCTATTTGGGTAATCTGTGTATTTGGGCTTTGACAAAATGGCAGCAGTCTCTGATAGGGTACCTTACACCTTAGGTTTATGATGCTGGTTGGAGAGGTGGGCTAGTGCTGAAGCAGCTTGTTTGGGGTCCATGTTCTCCCAAGTGGCAGGGGCAGTAGGTTTCTAGCCATGGGTACCTCCTGAGCCTCAACCCGTCATTACACCAGATTTTGAAGCATTCTTGTTCTAGTACAGTATCTTTCATTTTCAGTGAAAACAGTCCCTACTGCAGAGGGATACATAGGTTTGGACTGGGCTTTCTAAGTGGTCAGCCAGTCAGGATGCATATTCAGCAGGACTGCTGGTTTAGGGATTTTGTGTTAAGACAATGTAAAGTTGTTACGCGGCTTGTTTCCGAACAGGAGTCACTAGGGGAAAAAAACAGATAGAGCTAAGGGCAGTTAGCCCTTGTGCCGAGTTCATCTGAGATTTGTCAGCCAGCAGCTCCTGATGGCTGAGCAAGGAGTATGACAGGGCTATGTCAGATCAGCTCTGCGTTCATGAGAGTACTGGAATAAGAACCACTCCCAGAAAACATCTGTCTCCTCATTCAGCAGTAGGTCCCGTTGCCTTCCACACGAGCTGTGTGATCTGTGGTCTCTCCAGCAGGAGCACGAGTCTGTCCTGCTCCTGTGTGTCTCATGTGTTCTCTGCAGCGCACTGTGCCAAAACCTACAGAGCACGGAGTATTGTTGACTCTATCTCCTTTCTAATCTTGTTCTAGTAGGCCTTGATTTTCCAGCATCTTTGCTGTAACATGCATCTCTCATGTTTTTCACTTGCAAGGAGTGCAGTGCAGTTACACATCTAACAAACTGGAGTAATTGCATGCTCTGTTCTTTAACAGACTTTTAAGCAGCAGCTACACTTGCGCTTCTGAAAAGTTGTATTCTGGGATTTGCTGGCCATGCTTTTTGAGATGGCATTGTTTATTGTGTTGCCCCTTACGCTTTTGCGCTTATTGGAATTGGGATTCTGGGCTAGTTAAACCTTTGTCTTAACCCTAAACAGCCATTCTCATGCAAGGTGAACTTGTAGAAGTTACTGCTTAAAAACAAAAAAGAAGTGAGGGGTGTGTGTGCAATACCACTTATCCTTTCTGCAGTCTCATGAACTTCTACCAGTGTAGCTGATGCAGTGTGGGAGTAGGAATGAGTGATGGAGTAGAAGGAAGGGGCTGTAAAACCTGCTGTTGCTACTGAAAGATCTGCTCAGGAGACTGTGCTTTGAATCTGTAGGCTTGATTGGAGTTTGCCTCTATGAATCTTGTTGCCTCGTGCTAGCACTGATCTTTCAAAAGGGGCAAAAGATTACAGAGATACTTTGCCAGTGTCCTCTGGTGCAAAAAGCAGAGATTAATTTTTGTTGTGTCTGAAGCCTCGCATCTTCCTGAAATGCACTGAGTTCTTCAATGAGATGATGTGATTCTTGGTTCTGTACTGTCTTTATAGTTTGAACTACTTTAAAACCTCTCCACGCTGCATTTCGTGTGCCTTTGGCTTGGGAGATGCCTGCCAGTCTGTTGTTTGAAATATGCAGGGCTAACCAGTTTCTGTCAAAGATGAGGGAAACTGGTAGGAGCTGTTTTGTTCTTGCCATCACACCACAAGCAGCAGCTGTAGGTGTTCATAGGATGTCTTACTTCAGAAGTCACATCATTTAGCAGTTGTCAAGAGGAGGGAAAACCTTCAGTCTGCAGTACTCTTGTAATGATGGGATGCATAAACTGGAGCATGAGTCTCCATGCTGGAGCTTCTCCTAAGATTCAGCAACATGATAGGCAGAAAGATGGCTTCTGGTAAAATGCTGGACCTTTTGGTTTGGGGTAGGGAGTTTTTTGTCTTTTTCTTTTTTTTGTTTTTTGTCTGTAGACTGCCATGAGTGTGAAGCATCTATATGGTTGCCTCATGGAAGCCTTGTTACTGAGAGAAACAAATCCTGTGAAATTAGCATATTCTCTTAATTTGGGAATGAATCAGAATAAATGGTTCTTAGTTTGTGCCTAGAAATATTTCTGAAAAACAAAGGCTTGACAGTCCTTGAAGATGTATGCTGGTTACTTTAGCTTTTACATTTACATTTGTCTGCTGTGGGTGGGGAACCTCTTGTAACCTTTCTAAAGGTAGACTCTGTTCTTCCCTCCTGTTGTCTTTGCTACTGAAGCTGGATAGTGCTGACATCTGCCTTGATGGATGAGTGAATGTCATTCTTGGGAAAAGTAAATTAAAGGCAAAAAGTAAATGGTGAAGGATTTTGTCTTTTTATTCTTCTTTCTTTTTAGTAGTTGAACTAGCTGTTTTGGTTTCTTTTCTCAAGGACCACAGGAATAAATCTGAACAATACAAGGTTGGGTTGCACCTGTAAAAATGGATTCATTTCCTTAGCTTCCTCCTGTTCTGCACAAAGCCACAAGCAGCAGAAATACTGGAAGAGCCTGCTGCGTAGGCTTATGCTAACCGTATGTTAACTTTGCTTAAAAAAAATTAAACCCTACCTCCTGCAGAACTTGATTTGCCATTGAGAGGAGCTTTCCACTTGCTGAGAGTGAAGGGGAATTTTTCAGTCCCTGGCAATTGTGCATAGAGATGGCTATTGTTATTGGCTCAAAGACTGTAGAAAGAACTCTAATTTCCCTGCTCTGTTTGGTGCCTCTGCAACTCCAAACTGTCTTTCAATGCAAATATTTAGCTGACTGTCCACTGTTGCTGCTTCTAGGTTCCTTTCATTTTATATTTTCTTCTGCTATCCTTGTGGTTCTTCTACATTGTGTGTTTGGAGTTATTTTTCATGAGATGTTTTTGTTCCCAAACTAATTTTATTTTGTCTCTAGGTCATTTATGTATTTGTCTTCACTAATGTTTGCAACATCTCCGAACATAGTATCCTCTGTGAATTTAACTAACCTGCTGTTTACCCTTTCTTCCAGATCCAGTTTCTGATCCTACTTCCACATTTGGGAGTATGCAAGGGACAAACACATCTCTTTGCGTAGCTTGACTGGATATCCCAAGACTAGGATGTTAGTATATTTAAACATTTTTTTTGCATTAAAATGTTGCCAGTATCTTAATTGCACGTAGACTACATTATTTCTTAAATGTAATTAACTTTATTGGCATTATGCATATTCAGAAGCCTGCTGGTAGAAACATTCTGCAGTCTGACTAGTGCTTATTGGTGACTTTATAATGGGTGCAGGAGTAAAAAGAATTTCAGGGTTGCTTTTTAAATGAGCTTATTTAGTGTTACAGCTTTAGCACTCATTCTTGAAAATGTTGGCTCTTTGTGTAATAAGATTAACTGTAGGCTAATCCATGAACATATAAAATCTTTAGACTGTGTTCAAGATATTTATGAAAGACCATTTCAGACTTCTGAATGCATGAAGAGAGATTTTTAAATACTTGAAATAGTCAAATATCTATAGAAATACTTGCATCAAATAAGCATTAATAAAACCCAAAATTGCACACTGAAGTCTTTTTTGATTCCCTGCATCACAGGTCATATTATTATTCTGGGACTAGTAAGGAGCCAGTTGTCTGGAAGAGTAAGCCCTATGCTAAACTATTTTTGCAGATTTGATAATGCAGCTTCCTTAAAAATGTGGTTTTTGATTGTATCACTATTGCAAAATGGGGTATTGCATGTTTTCTGTTATGTAAGTAATTGGGTGGAGGTAATTAGCAGTTCAAAGTCAGCATTAAAATATGTCCTGTTTTGAAAAATGTTGCGTTTTTGACTCAGCTACTCTTGGAGTGTTCCATGTATTTAACTACTACTGTTTTTAATTGAATTACTTACTGAGCACTGATATAAGTAAGTATTTAAAAAACTGAAGTCACTAGGATATTGAATGCAGTGTTCATTGTGTAGCTGTGGATTTTGCAGGTTCCTTTCCAGCCGTAGTTTTCCAGTGTGCTTCTGTTCTTTTTTCCCCTGTAAATGAAAGGAACCTTCTCTTCATGTGGTTTGAATTTCTTTTGTTAAAATTGCTGCTGACCTTCTTGGCTATGATTTTAAAGTGATTAGTATAGTTTCTCTGCTTGGATTTTAATTTTTACCGTTCAGCTCTCTTGGCTATTTTGACAAAAGAAGAACTAGTGCAAATTGTTCTGCAACACTTGTTCTAGTATCCCACTGCATTTTGTTTTAGTGTCTGATTTCATTCACTCATACCTCTGGTATTATTGCTGTGGTTTTATAGAAGTGTAAGTGTGTTATGGTTGCTCCAATGTGTTCTAGAAGTCTAATATTCCTTGAGCTTGAAAATATTCCTGTTGTCAAAGATAATTTTTTGGAGAAGTTGGCTATATTTGAAATAATCTTCAGAGTATTTAAGATATAAAATTGGCAGTAGTGGGGAACAAGGCACTCACATGAAGTAGTTATTAATGCTTCTTGCACACACAGTCATCAGTAATTTACTGTTCACTCTTCATACCATACTTCGTTCATTACTTGTGCATGGTAGTCCTTTTCTTTTAGAGAAACTTAGATGTGAAGAATTCTGTAGGGGAAAAAAATTACCTTAAGGGAAGATATTTACAAAGTGTCATAGACATCAACCAACTTTGAATAGTTGTTAGTGCTACTGTAGCCTTTTACTCCCTTAGGATCAGATGATTAAGGGTGTAGCCTGCAGAAACTCGGTTTGCATCAAATTCCTTTACTGTTTATATGGCTATACTGCTTGCAGTTCCTAGCTATGCATTAGGAAATCTGTTTATGAGATTTTGCTCTGAAAGAACAATTAAGAAGTTACAAAAAGAGCTGTTTTGAATGTAAGTGATATATAGCACTAGCAAAGCAGCACTCAAAATTGTGAAGGGTTTCTGTTGTTTCTTCATATAAAGGTTGTACTAGGTATTTCAGTCTCTGATGAATTTAGCAATACAACAGAATGGGCAAGCTTGAGAAGATCTGTGTATAGGTTACCTGGAAAATTTAATTCTGCTTTGGAACAAAGGGCCAACTTCTGATTTGGAAGCCTGAGTGTTCTCCCAATGTTTCTTCGTTTAGCATCAAAGAATTGGTTTCAGATCTTCTTATTGTTCTAAATAGTGACTTCATTCTTTGAAAAGGTCTGAGGCACTAGCAGGTTTACTAAGACCTTTTTATTGAGATAGCAGCTGTAAAATTAGAAGAAGACTGGCTGTAGGAGTCTTATCTCCAGATGTTATGGCTTTGTAACAGTTTGATGTTCTTGACTAGAAACTTGTAATTTGTTTAGCTGTTAGAATATCCTGAGATTCTTCTGCAACACAGTGACATTGAGAAACTTAGCGTGCACAAAGTATGGAGCTGCTGTTTTCTCTCAAGTTCAGATCATAAATGACACTTCGAAGGAAAAAAATATGTGAGGGTATGGGGTGGCCTCAGCCGGAATACAGTGGATTAAACATTTGACTAAAGAAGGCCAATAATATATGCTATGTTTCAGGAATTCCAGAAGGTCTGGAACAAATGAGATAGAGGAGATGGCAGCATCAAAAGGTGCAAAAAACTGCTTGGTTTGAGGAGGACTTAAAGACGATGATAGGAACTGAAATTACTGTGTGTATGACTCATATAAGTGTACTATAAGCTGTTAAATATACCATTAGATGCCAAATTCACTGTAGCTATCCAGAAATGATACTTGGGAATAACTTTGAAATCCTGAATGGCCATCATGAAATCTGTGTTCTCTATCGCATTACTTTTGCATCAACCAAATCTCAGGGGATCTTTCCTGGCTATGATCTTCAGTTCTGCTCCAATAATTACTTCAGATGTCTGTCTCAAATCTGAATAAGGGAAAGGCAGTCTGAGAGAGCAGACAACTAAGTCGGACAGATCTTGATTTCCACAGTATCGTTGACTAAGATGTCCCTGGTCCTGCCGCTTGTTCCTGCTGGTGTAACTGGACTAGGCCAGTGTAACTGGACTAGGCCAGGAAATATTTCCAGTCTAGAAATAAGGCAAGTAAAAATTATTATTTTTTTAATCTTCTGTATGTTCTTGTGTAGTCATTTATATTTCCAGTCAAAAGTGTGATTAGTAGTGGTGATGTTAAGCAGCCTTTCTCCTGTCCCATGTTGCTGTCAAGGTGGAAAAAGAAAAGCCCTGTGTAACTCCAGTTGTAGTTGAACACAAAATGCCTCAAAGAAACTGGGGTGCTTTTCTTGAGAAGCTCACCTGCTTGGTGATGTGTATCTGAGGCTAAAATGTTAGTAAGACTCCATGAGTTGCTACATGAAATGATGGTAGACATTATGTGACATCAAAAGTGAGAGAGAGATTTATCAGTCACTTGCTCTTTGGGAAAATTTCACTAAATCCCAAAGGTCGGGCTTTTTTACAGCTATTTACTATGGGTTTCTTGCATCTAAGTGTAGGGTTTTTTCTTTTAGAGAAGGTTTACTTTTCCTAGTCTACACTGAATGATGTTCCATCACATCTGGCTGTTTCAGTTCCTGCAGTTAATTTCAGCACCAAATTGTTTTTCTGCTGTAATATTTTGTTTCAAAGTTGTCAGCAGCTGTGCTTATGCTTTTCTGTTTCCAGAGAAATATCAAAGCTTGCAGCTTCTCTAGTGCATAGGCATAACCCGAGGTGTGACTGAAGGATAACTAAGAATATTTCTGCTAGTATTTGGTTCTGTTGGCACAAGAAGAACAACAGTAATACAGCTGTATCTTCCTTGCTGTATGCAAGAGTTGTCATGTGCTTACTTTGTACCTTTGTGTTCTTAATACTACTCCTGTGCAAACAGCTGCAAAGCTGGTGAGGATTGTTAGCCTTAGCTTTGCTTCCTTTGGGTTTGCACCTTGTGTTGTAGACTCATGGAATGCCTCGCTTGCTGTATACTTGCAGGTGTGACTTCAGTGGTCACGGTTAGTCACTATAACCTGCCCTGTAGCTAGTATGAATTCTTTGTCTTTCAATGTTAAGATATTCCTCTCTGTGTGTTGATTTATTTTCAGGGTTTTTGTTTGAGGAGGATAACTTGTGACCCCCTGCCCTGCTTTCATTTACCCTTTTATTTTTGTGTAGCTGCCTGTATCACCTTCTGATTTTGCCTAGATCATCCTTCCTTTTGAGACAGAACTGAGCTGTCCATCTGAAAAGGCTAAGGATACTTTTCCAGAATTTCTGGGGAGCCTTCTCAAAACATCACGTGTGCTTCATATTCACTGTAGTCATGACTCAGCTTTCCTTCAATGATCTAGATCTTTCTTTGCTTTTGTTAGCTTCTTATTCAGAATTTAGATATATTCACTGATGTTGTAGTGAAATAATCACTTGACCTAATAAAGTGGTGTATCTTTGCATACCATAAGATTTTTCAGGATGCTGTGAGCTAGCTGGAGTCAAGGTGTACTGTTCATTGAGGCAGTTATGTAATGGGTTGTTGTGGAGATTTATTTTACACCAGACTTACAGTCACAAATAACAGTAAAAATGCCCTTGGCAGTTTTTACCTTACAGGTAAGCTCAGTATATTCGCCTCTCAACTCAGAAATGTTCAATTGTTTTCATAGGTCTGTTCATTGAAGATCATCAGATTTTCAGTGTTTGGTGATATAATTATGTTTAGTTTCCTGAAGAGAATCATGTTTTCATTCCCATTTGCTGATTACTGTATGGATCTGAAAAATCTCTGTAGAGATGGTGATAGGGATACCTATGACTTGATAGCCAAAAGAAAAGGATAATGTATTGACTTAATTCAGTAATGAATCATGGTATAAATGACCTCCTGTGGTCAAGAAGTTGAAACTGAGTCACACTCCAGGAGTTTTCTAGATCACTGCTGTCGTTTGGTAGATGCTTTTTCTAGTGGCTGTACTTGTTTAAGTGGATTCAGCAGCTCGTACCTACCCTTTCCAGGCTGATTTTTAGCTTTGGATTATTTCAGTTAATGTGATTTCAGTAGGTGACTGTGTTGCAGACAGGAAACAATGTCAGGCAAGACTGGATTGCTGAGGGAAGGCAACCCTCTTCAAACAAGACAGTTGTGGAGTATGAAATAGAGCTCATATCTCAGCAACTTTAACTCATGCCTTTACTGCTTCTGCACTATGCCAATATGTATCTCTTGAGCTTGGGGTGAGAGCCACTGGTGTCCTGTGCTTCCACACAGACAGCTTGTGTGGGAGAGGGAGGGTTCCTCCATGGTTTAAACTGACTTGGACCTCTCCTGTTCCTGCTTGTGGCAAGTTGTTCCTGATAGTATACCTGGCTCTTGCTGATCTGTGATACGAGCATTACTGTGGCCGTGAACTGAAGTGGAGCAGTGAATTGATGCTGCTGGAAATCTTATCTTTTCTGTGGGGGGCATTTTCCAGATCAATTCCATCTACTGCAAGGCTATTCTTAAGTTTGTGCCCTCGGAGCATGGGGTATGGGGATAAACGCTGGTAGTTAATGAATGTCACCTTACCTTTGCTTGGGAGCGAAGCATTAACGGATTGTCTCCAATGGGAAAAAAGTTTCGAGTTTTTTATTTTGCTGCAATAAGTAATGCAACAGAGTTAGAAATCAGAAAAAATTGCCTCAAGTTTGAGAAATGTTTGGGCCTCTCTATTTTGGTCCATGCTGATTCGTGCTATTGTGCATTCTCATTCTTGAGCTAGTTGACTCTTTTAATCTGTTTGTAAGCTTCCTATCTTGTTGCTATAGTTTCTTATCAGTGAAAGTTGTACCTGGTTGCCTGCTGGAACTCCATGACTGGAGGTTGAACAAATAAGAGCACTGTCTTTGAACTGAGATACTGAAAAGCAGCTCCCACTTCAACTTTTAGTGTTAAAATTTGTTTGTTTGGATTTTAGTTTAGGGTTTTTTTGGGTTTGTTTTTGGGGTTTTTTTTAAAATTTAGATCCTGTTCTGCCATTAAGTAAAACATAAATTTTTTAAGGATGCATAGAAAGTTGGTAGTTACTGAAACCCTTCTCTTGTAATTCTCGTGCCATTTTGTGCTGTCTGTATTTTCTGGTTTATTTTCTAAAGTAATAAAATGCAAGTATTTACATCAGAAGTTTCCAGTCAGGTCCTGCATTAGTGGTTACTGGCTGTGAAGGAAACCAGATAGTTGTACAATAAACCTCCTGATCTTGACTTAAAATGTAAAACAGAAACCCACAACCCCTGGCTTGAACAAGTAGCCAGATTAGTGGTGCAGTATCTACAAATTGGAGGGTTCTTCAACCCTCCAAATCCATATGAAGATTACAGCTCAGCCTGCCAGAACAATTGCTGTATCTTGAGGTGATCTTAAGACAGCCATTGCAGTGTCCTTAGCTTTTCCTGAATTCTGCTTCTGAAACTTGATTGAAGATAAGAAGTTTGCATGCCTTTGTGTAATTCTTGATATCAGATCGCACACACAAAAATACTCCTCGTGGGAGGAAGGCAGGAGATGATCCATATTTTGCTATACTGTGCACTTTGGCAACAAGCTTTCTAACTTGTCACTTCTGGTTTTTTGGGGTTGAATTTTCAGTTGTAATCAGTGAGATAACCTGCCAGCTAGAGTGCTAACATTGGATGGAGAGACCTGTTTCCATTTCTTGCACTGCAATACCACCTGGTAACTTGCTTTGCTTCTCTGCTCTTCGTTGTAGAGGGGAGAGATCTCCCCTGTTCTAGCCTATTTGGCAGGGCACTTTTCTGCTGTGAAGGCAAGTGCATTGCAGCACTGTAGTTCCAATATGTAGCTGTTATGCTGTCATATTTAGCTCATTTTAAATGCCTTGCTGTGAGTTTGGGATTGCATCAGAGAAAATGTTCTTAGACTTGGTTCTTAGAGGAAAATGAGTAGCTTGGTTGTGAGAGGTGCTTATAGAGAAGAGGGAGGATGGTCTGCTGCAGCTTTTTTATTAAAATTACAGACTAATAGTGGAATTTTAATTAAGTCCTGGAGGACGGATGGTCAGTCAGAAGCACTTCTCTCAACAGTTCTTGTAGTTTTTTGCTGCTTTTTTTGATTTCTCAGCTTACTGCTGTGATAAGTTACTGTAACAGTGAAGTGGTAGTTTGGCAGAACATGTACCTTGTTGGCTTCTTGATTGCTTCAAATGAAGCTTCTCTAGTGGAGATGCTGTTCTACAGTGAGTAAAGCATTACTCTGAGGCCAGGGAATTCTTTTTCTCTTGAGCTTCAAGGGCCTGTTTAGGGACCCCAGGACATGATAACTTGGCATTCTGTCTTGAGACCGAAAGGTGTTTTGGTGCAAAAAGCTACAGAAAAGCTGTGTGTTGCTATACAGAACTTGTATTTACCTTTTCTTTTAAACAGTACCTGTCTTAACATCCTTAGTTCTTTTCTTCTGTATGCATGTGTCAGTATTCCTCTTATAGAACCAGGTTATTGATATTTAAGGTCCCCAGAATCCTTTGGAGTAGGAATGTCTGCAGTAAGTCCCTGAACAGTGCAGTTTCATTAACAAGAATGGGGAAGCATGAAATTTGAAAAATTGGTTGATATGTGCAGCTTCTTCTTTGTTCCCCAACAAGCTAAAGCAAAGTTGATTTAACTTGTAGTTGGATTCCTTAATTCTCTCCATCCAGATAACAACATCTCTCCTCATAGGTGGATGGGAGTTTCTTTTATTTTGTTGCATGAATAAAAGAATATGTACAACTTATAATTATATGCATGTCATGAGACTTAGTGTATATTAATAGCTGTCCTGTGACTTTTTTCCCCCTCCCTTGTTGCTTGGTCTTGCTTTTCTATTAAGATGCCTGTGACTGAAACATTCAAGTTTAATAGATTTTTGTCCTGAAAGAGACAGAATTCCCGTGTTACACATAGACTGTAGGAATTTTCTGAATTAATTCCTGCTTCAAATCCCATAGCTATGGATAAATATAACCAATCTTGACCAGAAAATCTAGGCATGAGAAATCCAATAAAAACTTGATGTGATGGTGGTGGCTTTTGCCTCGTACTAGTTAATGAGACTCCTAACATGATGAATCCAAGTGCTGGGGGAGAGGGAAAGGGAAATAGATCTTAGCGACCAGCCCACGCTTTACTAAATAACACCTCCAGAATCCTAGAGTAGGAGAAACGATGATCCAGTCCTAGAGTGCGTGTCTTGTGTCTTCAATTGGACCCTTGTAAAATTAAAGAGAGAGTGTCTTATGTCTGGCTGAGTTTGATCAGCTTCCAGTTTCAGCTGCTGGATCTGGGTATGTCTTTGAGAAGCTGTTTTTCCTGTTCCTAGATGTGTGATTTGTGGCTTTCTCCATTGCCCCTACCCCCCTTTCCAAGTAGTGTTTAATTGCATTTGCTTTGGTAAGCAGCCTCTGTGACCTGGGCCTTTTGTTGCTTGCTGCTCTTCCTGTCTTTGTAGCTCCAGCAAATTTAGTGAATACTTTTTTCCAAGTCACTGTCTAGGACTGAAATAGCAAGTGGCACGAGGCCAAGAACCAGTACCTGATGGACCTTGCTACCAGTAGTTTCTCCCAATATTTCAAGAGCTGTCACTAAATTGACTTTTAATGTTTTGTATTTATTTGGCTAGGTTTTGTTTGGTTTGGCTTANTTTTTTTTTTAAATTTTTTTTTTTTGATTTCTGGTTTTAGTCAAGATGTGTCATACCAGCCCGGAAGTCTAAAAATATTACATCAAACCTGTTGTTAATTAAAATTTTATTTTCTTAAGAGTCTAATAAGAATTTCTGTAAGTCTGTGTTGATTGACACCATTTTTGCTATCAGTGCCTGAGAACTGTTCATTGGTTTTGAAAACCCTTACTAGTTTGAGACCCCAGGACTAACTTGTTTAATGTTGTGACACTTCAAAGAGATAATTTTTTTTTCTTTTTTTGAGCCCATTGGGACTTTCTCAATATTTCAAGACTTTCTGGAATTAAACACTGCTGCAAATAATCTTTGAGTAACTGACAGAAAGAAAACCAACACGTATCCGCTGAATATTAAGACAATTAATTTACAGGTGTTAGTGACACCACTTGATAGATTTTGTTGAATGATTATATGCCATTCTGTTGAGTGTTTCATAATATACTACCATATTCTTACATATATTACCTAAAAAATGCAATCTATGTGTGCCTTGGTTTTGATTTTATCTTTGATTACTTTAAAGCTGTGTGCATCTCTTCTCTGACTTTTGCAACATTTCTGAATTTTGATTTAGCTTTTCTGCTCTGAATCTTCCTGTCCATCTTCCAGCCTCTTGTCTCCTCTTTATGCTTTTACTCTTAGTTACTTGGGTTTGGGTTTTGTTGGTTTTTTAGAGTGGTTTTTTCCCATTTAGCAGGTCAGGTTTTTTCTCTCATGGTTTTGATGGTTTCTAATATGTCCTTAGATAGTTAAGAAATTTAAACAAAATATGTAGCCAACTAATGTCTTAAGTGACTTGACTCAATTTCCAGCTTTTTGAAGTTGTCCTTTTAACGTGTAAATTCCTATGTATTAGGCTGACTGTTTATTATAAATAAATGCTGATGAATCACTTGTTTTAATCTATTGCTACTGGCCCATTGCAGTTGGATTTGATCCTTGTAGATCACTTCCAACTCCAGATGTTCTGATTCTCTGGTTCTATGACCTACTATACTTAACTGCTCCCCTGGCTAATACTTACTTAATCTGTTGAGGTTTAGTTTATCAATTGGTATTCACGGATTAAATTGATATGCACAGATAAGGACTGAAGAGTTGTCAACTATGTATGTTGGTTTTTATTTTCTGCTCTTTCTATGTTGGTTTGTTTGGTTGGTTTTTTTTTTTCAGTTGTTAACAATTTATGTAATAATACATTCAGAGCAATGTAGTCTGTCTTTTTCCACTACCCCCACAATGATTTGTACCTCTTAAAGTCAAGCTTTTCTGCTTTGACTAGATACATATCTAGGGCTGAGTTATGTAGTGACTATTCAGAGGTATATTTGAGCTCTGCTGTCTTGAGGGGAAAAAAAGCATTGTTTGACATGCTAGGCTTTGTGTCAGTGGCACTCCAGATATCGCTATCTTGTTCTGAAGATCTTGCATTCCTGGTTTTTTGTAGTAGAGAATGTGTCTCTGGCTAATCCACACTGCTAGAGCCCAGACTATCGACTTCTCTAGTACCGTTATCTCAAGGAGCCTGGTAGCAACTTAACGGTTACAAGGGTTGTTAGTTTTAAGGGAGAAGATGACACGAGGGCCTAACTGGATGGTTTTTTCTTTGCAAAGCTTAAATTAAACTGTTGCGTTAAATTGTTATCTTAAACCATTAGCTATCAATCTACAATTATAGTTTAAATTTATGACAAAATGTTTGGTTGTGGGTGGGTAAAAATGCCAAGAAAAGATGAAAATAAAACTATCTAGGTGCAGAGACAAAACTAGTGAAAACTGATCATGCTGAAGACTGCATAGTCAACCCTTCTTTTTTTTTCCCCCTTCTCTTTAGTTTTAATTTCTTTTCTTGCTACTCTTAGCAGAAAAATGGCACATACGTATTCTGATTTTTCAGAGGATGTTTTAGGGAATGCTTTACTTGTAGAGCTAACAATTGTGAAATAGCAGTAAGTGTGTAACAACCTCTTCTTTGAAAAAGTTATTTCACCCTTGCTTCTGTACTAAAGGTTTTCTTTCTTTGTTCTGGGATTTACTTTTTCTAATTCTTCACTTCGCAGAGAGCCTTCTGGGAAAGAGAGATGTTTTACACTTTATAAATGTTGTGTTTTTTAAAAAACTAAAATCTTTTTTCCTAAATTCTTACACTAACACCCAAAAAATGTTTTTCATCGTAAAGGTCACCAGTGACATTTGTAAGAGTTAAGTATGTGGCTGCTTTAATTGTGAAGAGCATATCAGAGATCTAAATACTACTGATACTGAAAAACTAATCTGATATGTAAATAATACTGATTTCTAAAATACTGGAATCTGCTTTCTTTTTCTTTCTTCTAATTCTGTTATTCCTGCAACTTTTCCACTGACTCTGCTCTTCAGCTGCTATGAACTGTCAGACACTGAAATACAGATGATGAAAGTATAGAAACTGAAATTTAGCAGAGGCAGCCATGTTAATTTCTGTTCCATTTGAAATGCAGGAAAATATCATCTGCCAAATGGAAAAGGACAATCGGTGGGAAAAGAAATGTTCTTTTCAAGCTTCTAAGAGCAGTGACAATGGAGAGAAAAAATACTATAAAAAGTAGGCAGCTCCTTTTTCAAGATTTTGTTTTCAATGTATTCTGCATGATTAACTGTACACAGTTGCTCTTTTGGAGCCCTGAATGACTGAACACGACATCACAGGGCTTAAACTGCCTTTGCTGCATTGCACTTTGCATTTGGGGGGAATAGGGCTCAGCTTAATGGCAGTTTTACCAGTCTCTAGCATAATTTTTGAATACATTCATACTTCCCTTATTTGCCTTTTTTAATGTCAAACATTGCACATAAGATGTTCTGCTGTTGCTATGCAACTGCTAAATCCAATATTTAATATTAATAAAACCCGAGTGGCATTAGCATCACTCAGAACAGTGGGCTAGCAAACTATGATCGTACAATATCCAAGCTGTAAAACTTGGCAGGGACTTCAGTGTGCAATTGCATGCATGGCAAACTGTGGGGCATGAGTCACTGGCAGTTACTATTTAAAGATTGATGAGTTTGAGTAAAATTTCTGAGGTATTTAGATTTTATATATATTTATTAAAAAATAGACGTTTTAAACGAAAAAATAAAGAATGAGGTTGGTTAGCTATTTTCCTCAAGGTTTCATTTCAGAGTCAAATTCTGAGGGTCACTACCCATATGTTAAAAACATTATAAACTATTCAGCGTTATAAACCTATGGGTCAATACCCTGATTCTCCTATTTTTCTTCTAGGTCAGGTTGGTCGGCCCTTTCCCACTGTTCCTGCCACTTCCTGAAGCCTGAATTGGCTTTTTTTGGAGGCAGTGCTACTTCTCTGCCTGACAAGGTGCTGTTCAATGGGATGTGTTTCCAATTTCTCAGTTTCTGCTCTTCCACCTTGTTTTCTGATTTCTTCCTATTTCTCTTCACTCTTGACTGTTATTTCACTTTTTTTTTTGGTTTGTTTTTTGGTTCTTGGTCCTTTCTGAGATTAGATTTTTAGTGTTGTACCCCAGCAGTGCTTTGGCCATCTAAGTCATGTTGCAGGCTGCAAATTCTGTAGGATCCTGCATCTCATTACCGAAGATGTTGGTGCACTGACGCTCTTGCTGACACCCAGAGGGGTGTAACACTATTTGTCATTTCCTTTTGTAGACTGCTCTCCAAATTGTAACTTTGATATTAGATCTGGATGAAGACAGAATTATTTTAGAATTACTGCTCTTTTGAAGTGTAATAAATTATTTCCTTCGTAGTACGTGATCATTTAGATTTTGACTGATTTCTTAAACATTGCTATTTTGGGTAGGTTATCTGTCCCTGATTCACCCATGAAGTTTCTCTAAATTTAAGACCATATTTTTGTTTCTTAAATTTTTTTTTTGTTTCTTCTTCTGCCACTCAAAGACTCAAACAAGTAGGAGAAGCTGGAAGCCCCTAGCTACTTGCAAACCCTTCTTAAACCTACAAAGCAAAAGTATTAGAGAGGGAAGGGGGGGGCAGGCAATATAGTAAGTTGTAGTCTTGAATTTTTCTGGTCATATTCCATTTTTATACATTTTTATAAGCAGGTGGAATTTGTCTATCCCCCTTAAAGTAATCTTTGTACTTTTCATACTCACTCTGCTAACCCATCCTCTCACAGTATTGGGTAGTTAACAGCTCTGTAGATTTTTTACTGCTGGCAGGGGGTTAGTGTAATATTGATTTAACTTTTCCAAATAATGGTAGTAATTTTGGTGCACGTTTTCCCTCTTCTGGAATAAACTCAAATTGATTAGATTTATTTTAAGTCAGGTATAAATCATGGCATTGAAGTAAATCGGACTGTGCGTGTCTTGGATGCAGATCTGTGATTAAAATTTCATTCCTTAGTGATATGGCAGTGCTGAATTCTTTTCCTTTTAATTTTCTCTCCTCAAAACTGCAACTCTTCGAGAAACACTGATTCTAGTGTTTACTGAAATACAGAAAAGTAAAGGAATGCCACTGAGACGGAAGAATGTATTTTTTTAATTGGGAAGATGTACTTTCTTTCAGTTCGGAGGCTTATATGAGAGTATTTTTATTTGTGTAGAAATTACTTGGCCATGTTGTAGAACCTGCAGCTACCTATGTTCTTTTCAAAATGATTTATTTCAATGTTATAATGTTCTTTGTTTTTAACCTAGCTATTTACAGAAGTACAGGAGTCAGTGGATTCTAGATTGTGCTATAATTTATCAGTAGTTCAGTCACAATTGACCCATGTATCTTGTAATACTTGGAGAAAACATGTTGAGCTCTGTTCTTGGAACAGATAAATATAGAACTGCTATTGTGAATATTGTAGTGACGTACTAATCTAGAAACCTAACGATTCTTTTATTTGCTTTTAGGGTTTGAAAGTATTCTAGAAGGCCTGTTTGGACCTGGATTATTAAAAGATCTCAGTTTGTTTAAAGGTATTCAATCTCTATGTTTGTGTCTTGTTCTGCATTTCTAATGACAGAAGCAGCCCCAGCTCTGCCTCTAGAAAATGTGTGTTACCGTGGTGATTTGTGCTTTTTTTTTCCCCCTCCCCCAGGCAGTGCTCACAGTTAGTTTCATATTGGCTAAAATTACTAATGAGTGTGCGTTCATCTTTATGTAGCTGGGAGTGTATTTTGCAGTGCTCAGAAAAACAGATTTGTTGTGCAGAGATAAAATGTATATAGTTTGGTAATCTGGGGATTTAGAAAAATGGCCGAAATGAAGCCTGAATCCTCAGAATGCAGGCAAGAATGTTGTGAAACAGGTATTTAATTTGTCATTTCTCTTTTGGCTCCAGTTATGTCATGGTTTATGGATATGAAGTAATTTGCTGTTCTTCTGATTTACAGACTGTGAGCCTGAAGGTGTTTCTGATTGGTCTTTTGATGAAAATTGTCTTTTCTGCTGCCTGAGAAGAGAAAAAGTGAAGGTAACAATGCAGATGTGTGAAGCTAGTAGTTGTAGGGGTGGGACAAAGGGAGGGAGTTTGCTGCTCGTAGTTAACTGAACATGGAAAATCTGCAACCTCCTACCCCGTTCCCCTTCTTTGGAAAAAGGTTTTCTGAATTAAAATATGCAAATTAATGAACAGGCTTGCCTCTTTCTCTGCAACTTTTTCTTTGTAGTATGTAATGCAGGTGGTGGGTTTCTTTTTTTTCCCCCTATACATTAGCTCTTTCAGTTTGGTGTTTTTTATTTGTTTTGGGTTTTCTTGAGTTCCTTGTAAGAGATCTTATTGGGAATCATGGAACCCTCCCCATGGGAGCCAGACTGTGGCTTGTGCATGTTTGCTACAGTCAGATGGTGGGCTTATATTCAGTATGGAAATGTGGTCCGTTTTAACAATCTAGAGTCTTGTTCTGTATCTTGAAATCTCCTTCCCTGTGGGCCCTATCCTTTTATTAAAATGCTCTTGTGCTTTGTACTGTGCTTGTTCGTAATGAAGTCTGAACCTAAATGTGGACAAATCAGGTTTGCCAACACAAAAAACTTGCAGTTTATTTTCTTAAGGAGATTATAGTTGTATGTAAAACAAAAGCTATGGTGCTATACTGATTGTTGTTCAGCCCACGTGTTGAAATTGTGATTGCTCTATCACATGGGAAGGAAGGATCATCTGTCTTGGCAAAACTTCATTTACTGGAATTTGTAACTACTACTTCTTCCTGCACAGTGTAAAACAACACCAGAATGGATCTCTATCGACTTAGGAACGAAACAAAAGCACTCTTTCCTCTGCAGCAGCTAACATCTAGCTGCATGGCTTGTCCATAAAGGAAGTTGACACTGGTATTTGCCATGCTGCCAGTCCGTGTGTGTTTTTGTATTACGGTTTTTATTAAGTCATGGGAGGGGGTTTAGGAATACTTGCATTTAGAACAGATGTAAATCACAGTTATTTCATTGAGACTGACAGCAGGTAACATGTATGTATGCTTGTGGTGTAAGGAGTTCTGTCTTTTTTCTTACTTCGTCTCGTAAAAGGACAAAATCCAGTGTTAAGCACAGCTCTAGTTAAGCCATTGAATTGATTCAGAAATTAATTTTGTGGTGGGTGAGAGACTGGTTGTAGTCTGGAGCAATCTGACAGTGTATGGGTAGGTATTCAAAAAGGCATTCTTACTGCCCTCCAGCCTCTCTGTGAGTTCTGTTGGATTTGGGTATTTTGGCTTTTTGGTTTGCCTTTTTTTCTGGTTGGTTGGTTGGTTTTTTTTGAGGGAATACATATGGCTCCTTTCAGGGTCTAGGGTTTTTTGTGTGTCAGCTGAGAGAGGGTAGGATGGGAGTGCTTCCTTTCCCCTGTGGGTACAGCAGATTGCTGCCCTGCTGGCACTGATGTCATTAGCTTACAATACAGAGTTAAATATGATTCTTTCACGAGAGCCTTCAAATAGTGTGAATTTGGCCTCTTAATTGGAATTAAAATATCAGAGACATAATTGTTAGAAAAAAGTTTGTAACTTAATTTGGTATTTATCTAAATAATGGACAGTCTTCAGCTAATTTAGTTCAACTAAATGAGAAATGGTGCTAGTTTATTTGACATCTCTTCCATTGAACATCTGGAGTGATATCTTTAACTCTTCTTTTTAGAGAGTTGCAGGCTGTTCGTGTGCATCCTCTCACCTTGTTTGGAAAAGAACTGGGCAGGGTGGGATGATTTGGGTTGATGCTTGTATAGGGCTGAGTTACTGAATGAAAAGGTGTGTAATTGATGCTGTAGCTGGCAGTGGGATAGCCACAAGCCATGCATTACAATAATGTGTGGCTGTGGCTGGCCTGTTTTTTTTTTTTCTTTTGGGTACATAATTACCAATACCTCCTTTTGGATTAGTTGAATAATTAATCAATGTACTTGATTTTTACCTGTGAGGGACATCTAGGTACCTAGTATAACAACTTCAAAACCAATAAAAATCTTCAGGGTTTTCTCGTGGATTTCATTTGCCCTTAAGAATTACCTGTAACTTAGGAGACCAGTAGCTGTGCATAAGTGAAAATGAGCTCTGGACTGTAGGATGGTAACTGAAGGCCAGTATTAGTTTATTGGCCAAGCTGCTTAAAGGGTAAAAATCTACGTTAGCTCTCCCACCCTTTCAGTGATAGTGGTTATTGCTTTTCCAAGCAGTCAGATTCAATTCCATGACTTCTTCAAAGGATGGAAAACTGTCTGCTGGAGTATTCTAAAAAGATTAATTTATTTGTAGCAGTAGTTCTAATTGCAAATACTGAGCAAACACATGCATTTTTTGGCAGTCAAAATACAAGACAGGTTTTGATAGAGAAATGGACTTAAATGTCTTCATTTGAAGGGGATAATAAAATACAGACCGAATAGGGAGCTAGCATCTTTCCAGACCTATTTTTTTCCCAAATCCAGTGGGTTATGTGCAACAATGTAGAACTTCTAGAAACTGCATTTTTTCTTTTCATCATAGAATGCAGAATACCCAATCATTTCTGTGTGGTTTGATCAGGGAATAGCTGGTTACCTGAGGAGCTGCTACCAGGTTATTAACGTGGGTGCCTGTGTGCAGAAATGCACAGGTACCTTGATGGGCAAGAAAGGCAAAAAAAAACCGGTTAGCAGCTCTGGCTGCTACATGTGGTGAGAGAAAGATTGGGTTCTGTGGGACCAAATCTGACAAATTCACATTTGGATTACCTGCAATTGTGGTAATTCTCTATTGCTTGTGGTCTTTATCACTATTCCTTCTAAAAGGTTCTGGTACAGAAAAGACCCATCAATTCAGGTGGATTGAACTTGAAGTGTGCTTGCCTTATCTCTTTTTAATTATGATTCTTAATTTTTCTGTGTGGCTTGTTAAATAATCTGACAGAGCTGTCCTTACAGAAGAGATCTTCAGCTCCATGTAGAATGTTTGTATCAAAAGAGGTAGTCTCTAGTGTTACTTTGTCATCATTGGAGCTCAAGCCCAGTTTAAGAAAGGCCAGAAGAAAGGAGAGACTGGAAAATGAATCCTTAAAGAGGATTCAGTTAGGTATATTTGTGTGGAAAACACTATTGTCTATAGCGACATAAAGCAATTCGTATGTATTAAGAGAAAAAAGGAACACACACACATGGACACACAACTAATCTCATTAGTTGGTGAGAGCAGAACAAGAAGGATAATACTCCTAAGCACATGAACTATTTTATAGATATATTTAAGCTACAAAAATAGCAAGAGAGAAAATGACTTCTAGGAGCATATTCTGGATTCTTAGGCTGTTGATGCCAGAAGATTGATTCTGGTCTGCAAAGTTCTCTAAAATACCTGGGCTACAGTGAAAGGACCTCTCACAATTCTTTCATTTGTGAAGAGGTGTGGTAAGGTGCAGCATTTGAAGAAGTTATTTTAAAATTCAAAATTACTCTGATGTGATTTGGGTATTTTTAAAAGCTTATAATTGTTTTACAGAAATCTGGTGGCCTTTCACTATGGAGGGGCATAAACAATAAGATGTGAACTGTGGTAAATGTCTGAATACTTCTGAAGAGGAGTTATCACTCATCTAAAGCATTAACTTGTAGAATAATTGAAGATGGCAAAGGAAATATCTGAAAATGAGTCGAAGTTGCAGAACTCTTACGATTTTTGATGGCTTTAGAATGTGTTTAAACTGTGTACAGAGATCCCTAAGTGTGCTGGAACATGCTCTAAAACATTTTAAATGGATTTCATCACTTGAAAAACTCAAGCATTAAGACTGTCAATTTTGTTTTGTGTCATTTAAAAATAATTTGATATGGAGGCTAAAACTTGAAGAAGCTGTTTGTGATAATCTCCAGCTGTGTTTAGTAGTAATGCAGGGTTGCAGCTTTGCTTGTGCATCAATGTTAATGTAATATTATGGTTCCATTGATACATTTCTTCTCCCCCTACTATAATACATAATAAATGATAGTCAATAGCTATGGATCAGTCAAGATGTTTGTCTTGAATTTGATAAATATGAAGTCAGTCATCTTACTATAAAAATATATATGTTCAGTAAGTGAGGGAGGTCTTAAAACTAATTAAACCATCTTAATTTTTATTAATGCTAAGCTGGGAGCAGTTGTAGATGCTTTAAAGAACATGCTCAGAATTGAAAATGATCTTGATAAATTTGAAAAACAGAACACACAGACTTGTTTTGTCAAGTCACAAGTTACAGATGTCTGAAAAGTGATAGGACTGTAAAAGTAGTAAACTACTTTGGGGACTGTATCAAGAGAAGAATTTGTGTTAAAACCTGGAGAGGAAAACCTAAATGCTGGTGAAGCCTCAGCTGACTGTAGCATTTTGAGAGATGTAAACAAACTGAATAGCACTGAAATGAAAGCAACAAGAATGATACTGTCTTGCAGGTAGAAGGAAAGAAGAGTCTCTGGTGCCCTTAAAGCTTTTCTACAGAAAATTGTTCTCCTTCGCATTGGCTATGAATTAAAAAGACTGTACAGTCTTAAGGGAAAAAAGCATTGAAGAAGACAACCTAGGGATGTTGAAACATTCCTTTCTTACTCAGTGTTCCTGATTTTGCCTTGATGTAGGGTGGGAGGCTGGATTTTATCCCTAGGGTCCATGGGTTGACCACTCAGCCGTGGGTGGTCTGTGGGCAGCCTCCCTCCTTTTCCTCCATGAAGATGGATAGGAATTACCTTATCCTCTTCTAGCCTGTGGGCTCTTCTCACTCCATCTGTGTGTGTCCTGTGGCTTAAACATGAAACTGCTGTTTCCACATCTACACAACAACAGCCTGCATCATACAGTTCTCTTCATGTCAGCAGTTTAGCATTTGGAATTGCTGCATCAACATTTCCTACAAGGAGGCTCTCAGTGAACATCCAGCACTAGCGCTGACAAGGACAGGCTGCCCAGGATTAGGTGGTCTCGCAAGGTCACGCATTAACCTTGCGTTTTGAAAACCTGAGCTCTGTATTTCTAAGGCTCTTTGACTTAATTACATTGTTATGCTGTTTATCTTAACATACAGATAGAGCTTTAGCCCTCAGGGAGCATGTGCAAACCACTCCAGGTATCTTTCTCTGAAGGTGTATTGTTCAATATAGTGAACTCCATGTTCACTGGTGGATTCCAGGAATGCTCTGGAGCATGCTTCCCACCTGAAGAGGAGCATAAAGAGAATAGAAAGAATCCTGTGTTATAAATAATACGTAAAAGTAACTGATTGGTTATCAATACCCTGAAAAAAAAACCCCAATGACAATGCTGTCTAGATATTGTTGTGTTTTTCTTCTTCTTACTACCTGCATGTTGCTACTAAAAACTTCGATGTGATTTAGGACTGTAGAGTGAGTGGGTAAGCCTGAAAGTAGTGGTTCTAAATAATGTTTATTGGGAAGAAATGCTGGAAAATGTAAAAAAAAAACCCCTAAAAAATCAACAACCCCCCACCCCAACCAACAAAAAAACCCCAACACAAACCAACCAACCGGACACTCCCAAACCAAACAAAAACCCCTCACTTTTGGAAGTTGACTTCGAATAGTAATCACAATCAAATACTTATTGTGAAAACTTGAATTTTCCTTCTGGGGTGAAAAAAGCTGCAGATTCCTGGAATAATTATGGTACAATGGATAAGAAAACAATTAAAAAGTGCGATAAGCAGAAATATTTCCAGTGTATTTTCCCTCATGAAGTCAATACTGTACTGAAGGTGCCAGAAGACTTTTTTTCCCTATATACAAGGTTAAATCTGACTCTTTTATGTAACTGTATTTCTTTACATTTTGATGTCTTAGCATGGACAGTGATAAAAACCATACATGTAAGGAGATGCTCCTTAGTTTAGGGGGTAAAAACTAAGCACTGCCATTTTCTTGCTTTTATTCTTCTCCTCTCCTGAATGCAGATCAAGAGATCCTTTATTCAGCTGTTCACCAGCATAAGCCACTTAGAATTTTTTTTTTCTTCTGGCTCATCCCTTTTTCTTCGTTCCTTCTCTATGTAGCAAGTGTAGAGCTTTAGTTAGCTTCAGTAGATCAAATTATACTCTTCTTAATTGCCTTTATATGAGTAATATAAAATACATTTGTTTATGGTGAGGCAGGGTGCTGCTGGACTCTGTTTCCATTGAGTTTCCAGGCTAGTATTTACAGTGTATTGTTTTAGTTGCAAAAAGTGCTAGGAAGATTTAAAATACATTGTGTTGGCAAAGGGTTACTTTTATTTTAGGCTTCTTCCAGAGCTATAGTCTGTTAAAGGGCAGGGTGTCAGATCAGGTTGAAGGGGTAATGTTTCCTTCAAGTCTGAATTCCCTGTTTGTTCCTTGAATTAAGAAGTTTTTTGCAATGGTTCATGGGACTCTAGATAGAGGATGCCTGTTAATTCTAATGGATCTTATCTAGCCAAATCTCTGTGCACTGGTTTGCAGAGTTTCCTTTTAAAGCGAAACTTCTGTAAAGGCTTAGAAATTTCAGTGATTATTCCAACATTTCTGTATGCCTAGATTACTTACATTGTTAGTTATTTTGCACATCTGCTATTTATGCAAATTAATGAGTTTATTATTATCCCAGTAATGCCTAAAAGATAATGGAGCTGATCTTGGTCTCTCTGTTAATAACAAGGATAGCTCCTGCATAAAGCTTTGTCAGATGCAGCAACACAGTTTCAAAAAGAGGATACAAGTGTGTTCCGTGAAGTTCCACCTGATGAGTAACGCTCCAAAGATATTTGGTTTACTGTCCAGAAATATCTTTACTGTGAAATCCTGTACAGATACTTAATATATGTTAGTATCATGGAATTAGAACTGCATTTTCAGCGTGTTCATAAAATGCCAGTGAACTGCTCCTGGTTGCTGGTACAGGGATGCCTGGCACAGAGGTGAACACCTCTGTTACAGCTAACCATCAGTTCAAATCTGTATGAAAGAATTAAAGTCTGTCTCAATAGAAGCTTCTCCTATGGGAGCAAGCAGGTTTGAATCTCTCTGGTATGGAACAACGTGTTAGTCGTTTTGTGAGGTATTTACTTCTGCAGGCTCTTACCTTCACAGAATCAAAGATGTTTTTACTCACCTGTTACCTCTGTCATCACATGTTCCTTATACTTCTGTTTGTCGTAAAATACTTCTTTGTCTCTGTACCCTGTCTAAGATAGTATCTCCCTTTGCTTTTGATAGTGAGCTTTTAGAAGCTGTTGAATTCCAAATATGATGTGAAAGCCCATGTGGTTCAGTCCAGAGTCCACAGCATTTCATATTATTACCCTTTGCACGCAGTTTATGTGACTGCTGTGTTTGTTAATTTACTATGGGCTGGTCATATAACCTGGCTTCTTAAACCTCTTGAAGCTGAGACAGCACAAACTTAAGAATTACATATTTTTTCATTTATTGTGATTTATAAATGAATTTCCAGTTCTTTCCTTCCCTTCTACTCCCATGAGGATATGAATCTAAAATCAGCTTATACAGTAGAGGCCAAAAAACCAGATGCAGCCTAGATATGATGGTAACTGATACTTTATAAAGGTTAACAAAACAAAACACTCCCTAAAGCCAAAGAGTGCTGTGTATACATTCCTGCAGTAGGTAAATACAGGTATCTTTAATATAGCTTAAAATGAAAGTGGAAGGAGAGGGCCAGTATCGAGATTGTTCTCCTGAGCAGGAACAAGGCATTAAACTGAAAGAAATGAGGAAAAGTGTGTGCATCTGGGCTTGGAACCTAAGCATTTAGATTTTGTGTTTTTGTAATCTTGTCTTCTAGTTTCTCGAGTGTATTTAAAATGAATGATTTATCATGGCATCTCACATGCTTAATTATCCTAGTTTAAATATATTATTGAGATTACTCAGCTGCTCCCAATTGTGAGAATGGATTTTATTTCACTGTGGGTGTTGTAACAGCTAGCTGAAGTTTATTTCACTTAAAAGTAGCTACTACCGAGCCTCTTCACAAAAGGAGCTGTTTGTTGATAATACTTGGTCTTTTTTTGCTCAGTTTGCATGAATGGTGTGTAGAGCAAGGAGAACTGCCTATGTTTTGCCTTCAACAGTTATTTCTTGGATCTGAAAGAAATAGCCAGAGAATTAGTGCTAGATACGAGATTTGCAGCCAAATGTTGTAGAATATCTAAATTTTCTTGTTTATAATAGGCTCTTATTTTCTGTATTGTTACCAAATCTTATAGGATTCTGCTGCATTTATGTCTTGTGTTACAATGAAAGGTGTAACCAGAGTGTGTATTCTACCACCACCTCCATCACCTTCTGATGAACTGTTAATGGTGGGTCCTTTGTAACAGCTGCATACCCCACCTCTGAGTTGGGTGTAGTGTTCTCTTTGTTACATGCAGCCTAAGGGTGGTCATCTCTGCTTAAAGCGCCATCAAGGACTCTCCTATAAATACAAAATATCCTATGTTTTATGGGATTACATCATTCCATTGTAAAACTCCATGCCTTGGGGGAGGTTCTGAACATTCCTGTCTGGATGTGAGGGTATATAATCTCAAGGTCTGGGGACTTGGGGGAACCACCACTGGACCTCCAGAGAAGGACCAGACCTTTCCACAGGACCACCACTACAGCAAGACCACATCCATAATTTCAGTGAGACTGCAACCACTGTTTAATCAGACTGCTACCACCACCCTGGCCAACAGGGTGCCTGTACTGTGTACTCTGGCTTTGTCAGTTTAAGCCAGTGTTTCTGTACTATTGCCTTTATTGTGGCTTTCCTATTAAGTTGTAGCTCTGTCTTGAAATCTCTTGCAAGGTGTTTGTGTGGGGTCAATTCCTCTGGCTGGTTTACCTTCAAACCAGCACATATTTTGGTACCCAATGTGCGGCATCCTGAGAGAAGTTGGAGTTGCGATTTTGCACTGTATTACAAAAACTGCCTATTTACCATGATGCTTGACATGTTTACATGGATGTTGTACCTTGCTCTCTATATTTTTCCTCACTTGGGGAACTATTTGCCAGTTGTGATGCTCATTTTGAGACCCGGGAATGGTATGAAAATTGCTTTTTTAGTTTGTCTATTGTATGATAACATCAGAGGCAATGAACCTCATTCAGAATGTGTATTCCGTTTTGTTTGCCTGTCCTGGTCTGGGCTGCTACCTCTGGGGCCTCGTTAATAATCATATCCAGCCCATGGGGGGATGAGTAGAGAATGGTTTCTTTCAGCCTTTCAGGCCTGACACAGCAGTTTTTGAGAATATTGAGGTCTGTCTGGATGTCGAAGATGGGATAATCTTGTTGTTAGTTTTGCTTTGTATCTCTGTGTGGCCTGCACTGTGTACACCATGCTTGGAGTTGAGACAGTGCTTGGTGTGGTACAGCATATTCAGGAGGAGGAGGAGAAAAGAAGCAAATCAGCAGGCACCATGTCCATACAAACCGTCACTGAGCTGGAGGGACAAGGAACCAAAACAATAGGCACAGTGTCCACACAAACTGTCACTGAGCCGGGACAGCCTAAGCCAGTATCAGTTGCCTCCATTCAGAAAAGGAAGTCGAAGAGCAAATCAGTCCGCATGGTGGCTGACGAGGAGGCAGAAGGACCTTCTCATGCAGTGGAAGAGATGGAGCCAGAGATCACCACTTGCTCTCTATCTCTAGGTGAGCTGCCGAGGGAGTTCACCCACCAGGCAAACAAGTCCATTCTGACCTGGCTGCTCCGCATCTGGGATGCCGCAGCTGATGACACTGTTCTGGACAGAATTGAGGCCAGGCAGCTGAGATCCCTCTCCCAAGATGTCGTCATTGACCAGGGGATCGGGAGAACCCAGAAAACTCTCAGCCTCTGGCAGCAACTGCTGGCGAGTGTAAGGGATAGATACCTTTGTAAAGAAGATGTCTGTGTGCAACAAGAAAATGGAGCACAATGGAACAAGGTATCCAATGCCTAAGGGAATTGACTGTGCCAGAGATAATTTTTTTGGAAGATGAGAGGTTCCCTAAGAGCCCAGATGGTGTCCAGTGCACATTGCAAATGTGGTTGAAATTCACATGGCTTGGACCAGAAATATACTCCCACTACTTAGCGATGCTGCAGTGGAGGGGAGGACAAGGTGGGTGCATTGGTCAACAAACTAAAAATTTACGAGGACGCTGTCGCTGCCCCATTAGGCACCCACATCTCGTCTGTGGGAACAAAGCTGTCTGAGCACTTCCAGAGCTTGGAAGAGAAAATTGAGGAGGGCCATCAGAAACTGAGGAAGGAACTTAGGGAAGGAATTTACCACATCTTGCTAGAACCAACGGGAGTCTCTGCCATTAGTAACACGTGTCCCCCAGTCAAGGAGAGAGGATACACTCTGCGAGGTAACCTCTGGTTTTTCCTTCAGGAGCATGGAGAAGACATGAGGAGGTGGGATGGAAAGCCCACCTCTTCCTTAGCCACCTGGGTATGTGAGCTGAAAAGAGGAACAACGACTACAAGAACCTCATCTAGGGTCAATGCTGCTCTGGTCTCTCGTAGACAAGACTCCGGGTGGTAAAGGAATGATGATATGACTGACCCTCTTGAAGGGACCTCAAGGTCATATTTACAGGAGGAGAGCAATGTGTACCATGACCAGGATTAGAGGGGCCCTGCCTCTAGCCAGTTAGAGGAAAGGAACGATCAGATCTATTGGACTGTGTGGATCTGATGGCCTGGCATGTCTGACCCCCAAAGGTGTACGGCTTTGGTTGACACCAGTGCACAGTGTGATCCCATACGCCTGATGCCATCAAGGTATATGGGAGCAGAATCCATTTCTGGGGTGACAGGGGGATCCCAGCAGCTGACTGTACTGGAAGCTGAAGTGAGCTTGACTGGGAAGGACCAGCAGAAACACCGTATTATGACTGGTCCAGAGGCTCTGTGCATCCTCAGCATAGACTATCTCAGGAGTGGGTATTTCAAAGACCCAAAAGGACATCACTGGACTTTTAGGATAGCTGCTCTAGAGACAGAGGAAATCAGACAACTGAATACCCTGCCTGGTCTCTCAGGCAATCCCTCTGCTGTGGGACTGCTGAGAGTTGAAGAACAACAGGTACTGATCGCAATAGCAACAGTGCACCGTTGGCAATACTGCACCGACAAAGACTCTGATTCCCATCCATGAGATGATTCGTGAACTGGAGATCCAAGGGGTGGTCAGCAAGGCTCGTTTACCCTTTAACAGCCCTTTATGGCCAGTGCGTAAGTCCAGTGGAGAATGGAGTCTGATAGTGGATTACCGTGGCCTGAATGAAGTCACGCCACCACTGAGTGCTGGTGTGCTGGACATGCTGGAGCATCAGTATGAGCTGGAGTCCAAGGCAGCAAAGTGGTGTGCGACCATTGACATTGCCAGTGATTTTTCTCTGTTCCTTTGGCAGCAGAGTGCAGGCCCCAGTTTACCTTCACCTGGAGGTACAATATACTTAGAATTGACTGCCCCAGGAGTGGAAGCACAATTCCACCACCTGCCATGGACTGATCCGTACTGCACTGGAAAAAGGTAAGGCTCCAGAACATCTGCAGTACATCGATGACATCATCATGTGGGAGAACACAGCAGGAGAAGTCTTCAAGAAAGGAGAGAAGATTATCCAGATTCTCCTGAAATCTTACCATTAAACGAAGTAAGGTTAAGGGACCTGCTCAAGAAATTCAGTTTCTAGGAGTAAAGTGGCAAGATGGACACTGCCAGATTCTAATAGAAGTGGTTAACAAAGTAGCAGCTATGTCTCCACCAACCAACAAGAAAGAAACACACAGACTTTCCTAGGTGCTGTGGGCTTTTCAAGGATGCATATCCTGGCGTACAGTACAAATGAAGGCCCGCTCTATCTTGTGACACAAAAGAAAAGCAATTTCCGGTGGGGCCCTGAACAACAACAGGCTTCTGAACAAATTGAACAGGAGATTTCCCATGCAGTAGCCCTTTGGTCAGTCAGGACAGGGCAGGATGTAAAAAATGTGCTCTACACTGCAGCCAGGGAAAATGGTCCTTCCTGGAGCCTCTGGCAGAATGGACCTGGGGAGACCCAAGGATAACTACTGCCGTTCTGGAGTCGGGGATACAAAAGATCTGAAGCCAGCTATACCCCAACTGAGATTCTTGCAGACTGCGAAGGGGTTCAAGCCACCTCAGAAGTGACTGGCACCAAAGCACAGCTGCATCTGGCACCCCAACTACCATTGCTGGGCTGGATGTTCAGAGGGAAGGTTCCTTCTACACATCATGCCACCGATGCCATGTGGAGCAAGTGGATTGCTCTGATCTCACAGCGAGCCTGGATAGGAAATCCTAATCGCCTTGGGATTCTGTAAATCATAACAAACTGGCTCAAAGGTGAGAGTTTTGGACTATCTTTTGAAGAAGAAGAGGAGCGGGTGACATATGCTGAGGAGGCCCCACCATATAACCAAATACAAGAGAATGAAAAGCGGTAACACCCTCTTCACTGATGATTCCTGCCGAATTGTAGGAACAAACTGGAAATGGAAAACTGCAGTATGGAGCCCCACACAGAACGTTGCAGAAGCTACTGAGGAGAAAGGTGGATCGAGTCAGCTTGCAGAACTTAAAGCTGTCCAGCTGGCTTTGAATATTGCTGAATGAGAGAAGTGGCCAAGACTCTATCTCCACACCAACTCGTGGATGGTAGCTAATGCTCTCTTGGGATCGCTGGATCACTGGAGAAAGGCCAACTGGCAGCACAGAGGGAAACCCATCTGGGCCGCTGAGATTTGGCAGGACATCGCTGTCTGGGTAGAGAGGCTGACTGTGAAGGTTCGACACGTGGATGCACACATACCCAAGAGTCAGGCTAACGAAGAGCATTGTAACAATGAGCGGGTGGAGCGAGCTGCCAAGGTTAAAATATCTCAGGTGGATATGGACTGGCAGCACAAGGCAGAAGTATTTCTGGCTCGTTGGGCCCACGATGCCTCTGGTCATCAGGGAGGAGATGAGACATACCAATGAGCCTGTGACCAAGGGGTGGACTTGAACATGGGTAGTGTCTCGCAGGTCACCCATGACTGCGAGACGTGTACTGCAATCAAGCAGGCCCAGCAGATGAAGTCTCTATGGTATGGTGGATGATGGTCAAAATATAGTTATAGGGAAGCCTGGCAAATTGATTACATCACGCTTCCCCAAACCCGCCAAGGCAAGCACTATGTGCTGACTGTGGTGGAAGCAACCACTGGATGGCTGGAGACCTACCCTGTGCCTCATGCTACTCCCCAGAGCACCATCTTGGGCCTGGAAAAGCACGTCCTGTGGAGACACGGCACCCTGAAAGTGACAGTGGGACTTATTTCAAAAACACCCTTATAAGCACCTGGGCTAGAGGACACAGTATTGAGTGGGTGTACCATATTCCTTATCACGCACCAGCAGCCAGGAAAGTTGAATGGTGCAACAGATTGCTAAAAAACCACCCTGAAGGCACTGGGCAGGGTGCCCTTCAAAAATTGGGAGCTGCATTTAGTGAAGGCCACCTGTTTGGTCAACACCTAAGGCTGCATCAATCGAGCTGGTCCTGCCCAGTCAGAACCCTTGCACACTGGAGATGGAAATAAAGTCCCTATGGTACACATGAGATGTATGTTAGGAAAGACAGTTTGGATTAATCCCACTTCAGGTAAAGGTAAATCCATCCGTGGGATTGTTTTTGCTCAAGGATCTGGTTACACTTGGTGGGTAATGCAGAAAGATGGGGAAATCTGTTGTGTACCTCAAGGGNCTTCTGATGAACTGTTAATGGTGGGTCCTTTGTAACAGCTGCATACCCCACCTCTGAGTTGGGTGTAGTGTTCTCTTTGTTACATGCAGCCTAAGGGTGGTCATCTCTGCTTAAAGCGCCATCAAGGACTCTCCTATGAATACAAAATATCCTATGTTTTATGGGATTACATCATTCCATTGTAAAACTCCATGCCTTGGGGGAGGTTCTGAACATTCCTGTCTGGATGTGAGGGTATATAATCTCAAGGTCTGGGGACTTGGGGGAACCACCACTGGACCTCCAGAGAAGGACCAGACCTTTCCACAGGACCACCGCTACAGCAAGACCACATCCATAATTTCAGTGAGACTGCAACCACCGTTTAATCAGACTGCTACCACCACCCTGGCCAACAGGGTGCCTGTACTGTGTATTTTGGCTTTGTCAGTTTAAGCCAGTGTTTCTGTACTATTGCCTTTATTGTGGCTTTCCTATTAAGTTGTAGCTCTGTCTTGAAATCTCTTGCAAGGTGTTTGTGTGGGGTCAATTCCTCTGGCTGGTTTACCTTCAAACCAGCACAATTTAAAACAACAGAACAGGACAAAGTACAATGTTGTAAAGCAGCCAAAAAAACAAGTTTTGAATTCAATAGATTCAACTCTGTACTGAGTGCCTAAAAAAGTTTTGAATTTAGTAAAATATTGAATGCCTAGGGAACTTGATTAATTTTGGAGTTGGGAAGATCTTACAAATATTAAATATCTTTGCAGGAACACTTAGTCAGTCTGGATGAGCCAGCCTCGGAAGCTGGACAAGAAGCTCTGCTTAGACAAGAGCAAGCAAAAATCATTCGTTTTGAAAGGCAAGCGGAAGAGTTCCTCAATGCAGTCTTTTACAGAAAAGGTTGGTTTTAATGGGGGGAGGAGGATGCGAGAAATAGTCTCTCTTGTGGTCTTTTTGCATGCAATGTAGGTATCAAAGATCTGATGTTCACGTTGTCACTGTATGTTCAGTATTTTTCAGTCATCTTTGTATATATTTATCAAGGGTAAAAATTGACTCTCAAGTGATACAAGCAGTACAACAGTGTGGGCTTGGGACAGAGGAAGAGAGTACAACTATTTAACCCTAAACCACATCTCTCCATGAGAACACTGGTGTTTTCACTTTTGGATAGATGACTCAGTTTTTACCCAGCAGAACTGTTCCCCATAATCAGTGTTTAGGTGAATGGGCTGTTGGGAAGAAAGGTCAAGTGGCAGTGGTGGTAGTAGGTGGGTAATGTGTTTTTTTAAAAATACTTATTTTATTTTGATGGGATATGTACTCATGCAGTTTTTCTTAAAGGCCATCAGTCTTTTCATTATTGGTAATGATTACCCACCGAATTATTATTATTATTATTATTCCGAACAATCTACAGTATAAAATATTATTGGAATAGTGCTAAGGGGGATATGTGGAGAATTCAAAATGTGATCAGCAAAAGAATTGCTGTAGAATATGCTGAGAACATGCTCAGTGCTAGAAAATCACCTAAATATCTTCTGGAAAGTTGTTGCTTAAACTGTGCTCTTAAGGAAGGCGCAAAGCTCATTTCACTGTTTTCTACAAATCTGGGAAACATGAATCCAGAGGTTGCTTCCAAATGCATCCTGAATGAAAGTACATCATACTTATCAGTCTAACCCATGTGTGAGAAAATCTGCCAAATCAGTAATTCCAACCTATCTGCTGGGGGACAATGCAAGGCTTCAGTTTAACAAATTAGAAATTGCTGTAGCCAGTCCTCAGCCCTTCCTTCCAGTGACCAAAATATTTAAAGGTGTTTTAAGTAGATAACAGTATCTTAGCCTTTCTTTTATGACTCAAATGAATAAATACAAGCTATACATTATGATGCTTCTATACTTTTTGCAATACATATGAGATGGTAGGAAGGATGGTTACTGCATTACTACTGATAGTTCAGATAATGCCTTTATTCCAAGGCTTCCTTTTCAAGTTTTCTTTTTTCTTGTAAGGTTAATGTTTCCTTTTCCTTTTGAGTTTTTCCCATTTATCTTCAAATCCAGAAAGAATTAAAGAAAACTAAAGTCTAGAGAAAATACAGTTTTTTTCCATATTGCTTTTTCTGGTGAGGAAAAAAAAAGCACTTCCATCACTTCCAAATTGTTTATTAAAGACTTCATTCCTTTAACACTAAACTTAAATCTTTATAGATGACGTGTGTGTGTGTCTTTTAGGAAAGTATGCTTTTTAAAATTCATTGGGGAACCAGCAGCAGATACTGCAGTGTGCTTATGAAGGGTATAATACTCTGTCCATGGCCAGATACCCAGAATGAAGATAATGAAACATGTCAGATGTCTAAGAACCTTTGAGAATTTTTTTTTTTAATAAACTCTTGTTTTCCTTCCTCGGACAAAGCTGTGCTTGGTGCAAGAGTAATAGGTGAGGGATAGAAGCCTGGCAGGAAGTCAGTTCTGAATCCTTAATGCATCATTGTCAAGCTTGCCTGTATTTAGATTGCTTGAAATTTAACTCATGCTACTGCCTTAAGGTCCCCAGGCACTGTCATACCAAAAAAGACACAAAGAACAGCAGAACTCTGACGTTCCTACATTGCTCAGAGATGCTGAGCTCTTCATGCCAGCAATTAGTTTTTTTCCTCTTTCCATCCACATTGCCAGTAACATTTGAGATGGGCATGTTGTAGCCCAGGTAGATCAGAGAAAATGCACATGCTCTCTGAACACTGGTCACACATTCATGTACTGAACATGAATAGCGAATCAACAAGATCAGCAGACCTTTTGTACAGGTTTACTGTCCGTTAATCTTATGTCCTTTCTCTGAGATTTGTGTCCCTGGCACTCTGACCCAGTAATGCTTCCTTCAAATATTCATATTTTCACAGTCAAAGCAGAGTGGTAGTACTTGTACTAGTTGTCTGTTACCTTTACTTTGTGGCAGGACTGGACCTTCTTCTGGTTTAATGAAATCGTACCGTTATTTGTTTGATACTGGCCTTTTAAGATTTCAGTATAAAAATACACAAAAGCTATTTAGGCTTTAAAGCTCAGAGGTACTGCTTTAGACTATTTATAGCTGATAATTATTTGCTGTATTTCTTCTTCTCTGAGAATTTCTTTGTTTTAGTTAATTTTAGTTTTATTTTCTTTAAAAAGACTAGACAGGTGGAGTCAAGATAAATATCTGGTTGATTTCAAGTGATGCTGGAGGGGCACCAGCACATATTTTCCACTCACTTTTAAACAGCTTTAATCCTCAGCATTCAGGCTTTACATTAAGCAAGAAGCCTTTTATGTGCTAGGTACCTACCTTTCTGCTTGAAAATGGAGTTTTGTGTCCTGAATTAGTGAGTTTATCTTGAACAGCACTAGAAAGTTGTCGTTCTGGGCTGATTCTTTGAAGCTGCAAATTACAAAGATGCATGGCTGTAGGCATATGTAATATTTTATTTCTGAATGTGTAAATATGTTCAGCTGTAAGCATTTTTGAAATGAACATATGAACGTGGTGCACGGTAAAGGCCTGATTCTTCATTCAGAAAACACAAGTGCCATCGAGCTCTGCCTTCCTGCCAGCCCCACTTGTATATGCTACAAGCACATGTCAAGGAGTTGGTATCAGGGTGATCATGCCATCAATTTGTGCCACTCTGTGCCTCCCTAGAGCCTTTCTATGTCCTTCAGGAGGTGATAGTGAAAAGGTTAAAAATTGGAAGAAATGTCACCACAGCAGAACAAAGCCTTCACACTTTTTCAGGCTGGTGTCCTTGTGGGCCATTTGGGAAGCAAGTGAGATTATAAAAATGTACCAAAATTTAAGTTTGGCTCATTTTTTGCTGTCTTCTTAAAACTCTAGTATTTGATACTTAGCAACAAGTAAGATCTACAGGATGTTTTAAAGAAAATAGTTACTTATTTACATAAACATCCTGGAAACTTACAGCTGTTATGCCCCTGTAAGATCTTAGGTGTAGAAAGCTGTGCTTAACAGAAAGGAATTTGGGCTTGATAATATTTAAAGCTCGATATGGTGTTTCATCAAAGAACACAGTGGCCGCTAACTGCTGCTCTTTGATTTGTGGGCAGCTCTGCTCAAACCTTCATGTCAGTCATTTTTTACACATACGGTAAAGCTGGTTTGTTGATGTACTTTTCACAAAAATGGTAGCAAAAGGCAAATCTAACACTGAAATATCCCACTGAAGATTTTGCTAATGCTTCTAGTAGTTCAATCTCAATAGATTACCTTTCAACCTGGGCAATTTTTTTAAAAGCGGTAGTAAACACTTCTCTGTTGTTCCCTCTTGAGAGCTGCTATTAAAGATTTATTTGGTCTTCTACTGCACAGTTTTTTCTGCACATTTCTTCGGTAGTAGAAAATCAAACCTTTTGAGTCTTTTCTGGAATAGTGGTGTAGTTGTGGTGTGCTTTGGGTTTTTTTGGGGGTATTGTGGGTGGTTGGTGTTTGTTGTTGTTTTGGTTTTTGGCAGTGTGGGTTTGTTGTTTGTTTGTTTGTTTGTTTAAAAAACCCAAAACAGATTTGGCCAGGGTACACAGTGTTTGAAGTGAAGTGTCAGGACTTAGCTTCTGTGATTTGGGAGCCCCAGGTTTACTTCCACATCACAAATTATTATTGGTCTAAAATAGTGATTTTTGTCAATAAAGTTTTTGCCCAGATACTTTTTTATTTATACACTATTTCATATAAATAAATTGGAATGCCTGCTTGTTCTGTTTCACATCCCTTACTAATAGATTTAGCAGCTCTTCTAGAAATAGAATTACTTGTCATGTGACACATCTTGAGTTTTTGTGTATATGCAAGTTCTTTGGGTAATTCCTGATGCTGCATTGATTACAATTGTAGAAATGTCAAAAGGAATAGATAGAATGAGATGGAAGACACTTGAACATTTGATCTTCATGTGAATAATTTTAAATTATTAGATCTATAGGGCTTTATATCTCAGTAAACTTAGAGGGGACTGCTGCAACTTTATTGTCCATTTTACCCTTCTGTAGCTGCAGGTAAGTTATGCAATTCTTCCACTGAATAATCTGTTCAAGATTTTTGGAATGAGCTCCGTTACTTGGTACTTTAGCTCTCCTTTCCATTCCCACTCCTCTTAAAGGTCTGGTGGAATATATCTATATTTAAAAATAAAACATGAGATTGCGTATTTCTTTTAGGAAAGTGTTATTTTGGGAAGGCTGCATCAGAATTAGCAATGGTTCTTATTCAGGTGTTCTAAAACTGAAGTACATTTTCTACAGAAACTATTTTATCTTTGGCTTTTTTTTTTTTTCTCCTGGATTTTTTTTTGTAAATAAACAATGTCTTAATATAAAAGCTGTTCTACTTAAAGTGCTTCCTTAAAAGAAATCTCTAATATTTGCAGACAGTCCTAGGGTCTCTGACCCCAATATTCCCCTAGTGGCCCGTGAGATCATGCAGCGAATGATCCGACAGTTTGCTGCTGAATATACCTCAAAAAATAGCTCTACTCAGGACTCCAGCCAGCCCAATAGCACAAAGAACCAAAGCCTGCTGAAAGCATCTCTGGTCACCTCCTCTCCCACGGCTGCAACTGCTCAGAACCCTGTGCTCAGCAAACTGCTCATGGCTGACCAAGACTCACCTCTGGACCTTACTGTCAGAAAGTCTCAGTCAGAACCTAGTGAACAAGGTAGGACTCTTACCAGTGTCTTGCATCCTGTGGCAATCCATTAATGGCATTCTTGTTGCAGAACCAGACAATTAGAAGGTTACTTTTTGCATAAAATGTAAAGTGGAAAAGCAGTAGATGTTTTTACAATCAAATAATGACTAGTTCAATGTGTCTGGGAGAGAAAAGACTTTTTGAAAGAATGTAGAGCCATAGGCATGAGAGATTCTTCTGAAGAAGGGCAAAGGGGATGGACATGCTCCAGACTGAGGATAAATGTGCTGTTCCTACTCGGAGCTGCAAGAAGCAGTCTGCCAAAATAGACTGTATGCTTGCTGATAAGAGAAGTTCATGTGGTCATGAAAATCATAATGTTGTCTCTTCTCTCAAGATTAGTACACAGTCTGACTGAAGGGCTGATTTATTTTCTTCCTGGTCATGGTGTGAGAAGAGTATCTTTTAAAAGTCTGTGAGAAATTGCTTTGTGAAGGCTGTAAAAATTATACCCATGAACTGCACTAAACTTCCAGGTTTGTGCATTTGGAAGAAATATCTCTTTCCTACCTTAAAAATAGACTTGTTCTGCAGAGCACAGATTGAATAACTTGTAACAGTGTTTCAGAGCTTATTTTAATTCAAAAACCTTGCTTTCCATCGAAAATGGCTTATTTTAAAAGAAGCAAATACTGAGTGATATAGTATATGAACTTTTCTGTTCTGAAACTGTTGAATCCTAAGTGTATCATACTGATTAAAATAAGACCCTATACCCTTCTTTAGAAAAATGTTAGTGCTTGAAGTCGTTCTGTCACAGTAGGCTGTCCATCTGCAAATGGAAGAGGTGCCTGCAAAAAAAAAAAAGCCTCTTTCTAGCTAGGACAGAAGAGTAGGTATCCCTTTATTCTTTTAAATTGGGTCTATGAAGCCTTTTGTAAACAGGTTCATTTTCTGTGTCCAGTAGTATGCAGCTTGGACATCTGGACACACACTGCACTTACAGCACTTACTGAAAGCTGTCATTGCACTTCAGTTACAAACTGCAATGAGAGGTTGAATAGTGTCTCTCTTGAAATGTGGCCCTGTACAGTTAGCTGATAGGCATTTGTTTCTAGCTGTCTTTATTATAAATGCGTTTTGTGAGTGTGTTTCGCATGTATGTTTATAAATGTTAAACTGTGCTCATTGTTAAACTTTTTGCCAAAAGAAAGAAGGAGAGAATCAGTTTTGCTTTGTTTCTTTTTAATTAGAGGATGGTATGGTGAAGAAGAAAGCATGTACATGAACTGTTCTTTAGCTACCGTGTGATGGAAAAAGCTGTAAGATAATGTATAATGTTCATAACACTTGTTATGAAAGTAGAACATGTGCGTTTTGAATTATACAGTAATCTGTTTGCTGATGTAAATTTTTTTTCTAATTTACATTTAATGTAATTGGAAAGAGATTTTGCCAAACTTGTTAATGAGAGATTTCAGAGGCTGTCATGAAAGATTTCTAGTGGTGCTTTGTGCTATATTTTGTTCTAGTGGGTTGAGGGGAACCCAGCTAACTGTAAGCTTCTCCCTGGGGTATGAGGTTGGCTCTGCTTCCCCTCAGGGGCCTCTGGGTTGTACTGACCCTTCTGAGGGAGGAAGCGTGGATGCAAGTGTCTCGGGCAGCTGCCTGTCCAGCCTCTTGAAGAGGAGGAAAGCCTTGATCCAGTCTGTGTCTCTTGTGCCTGCATAAGTGTTGTTCAAAAAGAAAATTCAGTTTTCTGCTTGCTTAAGTTTGGATTATGGTGTGTTCCCAAATGCAGTGGGTGGAACAGCTTTCCGTAAGTTAATTCTAGTTCACTGTTTATCATGTTTTTTCTCCATATGTCAAATGAGAACTTTAAGCAATCTGAAAGCTGTCTTACATTGTTCTTGTGTTGAGTGGTATTTACTTGATTAGATGGAATGAGTGAGGAGCTCTGATATGTCTTGAGTTTACCTTGCCAACAAGTTTCATTTATCTTTGCCTCATAAATTCCTCGTTTCAAAGTTTCCAGGAACTTCAGATGGCTGGGCTGCTTCAATGATAGTGTTGCCCTTATTAAAATGACCAGAATTTCAAGCTGCTTTAGTGCTGTAGGAGCAAGGCTTTTCTGGTGAAACACGCTTCCTGTTCTGGTGCCTGTAGATGCAAAGTTTACTTAAGGGTTTGCTGGGGAGCATGGGGGGAGTGGGAGGAAGTGCCATTAGTGAGAATGGAAGAAGCAGTCTAGCAGGAAAGCCAATTGAGCATATGGAAGAGAGGGAATAAAATGACACAATAGAGGAGAAGGGCAGGAGCTTTTCCAGTAGGGACCTATTGGAGACATAGAAAAAAAGATGAATCTGGCTGCCCTGTGAGAAGGAGTCTCACATCTATATGTGTGCTCATTTAATTTCCAATATGAAATTCTTGATGAATTTTCCTACTAGAGATTTGCATTAAAAAAAAAATACAAATACTGGCTTGCAGCATCTCTTTAAGGAGAGGAATATCTCAGGATTTTGAAGATTGTCTCATTTTTGAACCACTGAGTTGTGTGATAGGCTCTGTTGTATCCAGAACTGTCACTTGTAGGTAATTTTTTATGCTATGTCTCTTATAACAGATGCACTTTTAACTTTGGTGATTTTTGTTGTGATTTCTGTAGACTGTATTGAAGTCACATGTAAACCATATTGCAAAAAAAAACTAAGCCTTATTTTGTTTAAAAACACAATAAACCAAAAAATGTGTCTTGAAACGACTTCAGCTCAAAAGACTTGCTTTGTCTTTTCAGCTGAAGGCAAGATCAGCATGGCTGATCCTGCTTCTTCAAATACTGAAGTCATTCTTTTGTCTCTACAGACGGTGTGCTTGATTTATCCACTAAGAAGAGTCCTTGTGCTGGCAGCACCTCTCTGAGTCACTCTCCAGGGTGCTCCAGTACTTCGGGAAATGGGTAAGAGAAAGCAACTTACTATGACCTTTTAAAACAGTTTTTTACTAAAAATGTGTGCTTAGCTCCTGTTAATTTTAACTTACTTTTGGTGTTAACCCTTTGGAGTAATGTGTTTTCAACTTGTACCTTTGGCAAATACCTTCACCCCACCTGCCAAATAAGAGTTGTTGCCAACTGAGACAGGTTTAACTTGCAGTTAAGGACTCTAATATCTGTTATTTTGGCCAGTTTGGTATTTAGCCAGAGATCTTTCCATTACCTGTTTCTTGGGTTTAGTGATAGGTGATTTCCGTGGAGATGCAAGTTCAGTTAAGTGAATGAAGAGTCTTAGAGGCTTTGCAGTATATTTAGACTTCATTTCACTTAGGGCAAAGTTAGCTAACAGGAAAGTTTATTTTAGGGGTAACAATGATTCGGGTGATAAACCATGCTGAATTAGATTTAAATCACTGCATGATTTTTGTTAATATTTCCTAGCATAAATTATAACTTAGGAAAGGACATGGGGCAGGGAGTCTGCTAGTTCAGAAAACTTCAAATGTGACTTTGGATTTGTGATTGTACTGTAGTACTGAACAAGTTTTTTTAAAAATAATCACAAAGTACGTGGTGTACTACTCTTGCCTAATCAGTTCAAGGTGTGAAATACTGTTAAATTAAAAAAAAATCTTTAGGTTTCATATTTCTAATGGTCACCATTTGCATACATTTAGAATCCCTTTACTCATAGTTAGGATTGTACTGGAGAGGCTGCCTGGGGCTAAGAGGGGTTTTGGGTGTTGATTATCTTGAAGCTACTGTGAATAAATAATTTTTTTAATTGAAGTACAGAAATATTATATGGTTTAAAGTGCTAATTAATTGCTGGATTTAGCTTTATGATAGCCTTTGAAAAACTTCAAGATCTGAACTAACAACCCACTTCCAACCACCAATCCCACGTACTGCTAACAGCTGATTGAATTTTTGCATTTCTCTCTGGAAAAATATTACTGTCTCAGATTTCTCCCTTCAAGATTATTTTTCCGTTTAATATTTCTATTAATAAAATACTTCAATCCTTCTTTAAAACTTAGTCTTAATACTTTTTACAATTCTTTAGCATAAACCTTCCCCAGCAGCAAGTCTCTTTAAATTCTGAACAGGTTATTTCCAGCTTTATTTTCCTAGGAAGGCAGTAGAAGCCTCTGAGGCTCTGTACTGTACTGTTTGTTCCCTTGTTTGTGAATCAAGTGAGGGCCAAAGTCCAATACACAGGGATGACAGGGCCAGCATCTGTCACTGTCCTGCTCAGTCCTGTGGGTCCAGAGAGGATGGGGCATACTGGCACCTGTAGTTACTCATACAGGTGTGTGGTATATGAGGCTGGCTGCAGTTTGTTTAGCATCACTAAGTCAGGTGTAATGCTCGATTAGCTGCCACTATGACCTTTATTTAGGTGTAGAATCACTGGTGCACACTGTGATGCTGATACATGCTGTAGAAGGGGAAGTGGAGAATGCATGTTGTCTGAGAGGGTTCTCTGGAACTGCAAACTTTGATCCATTTCTCTGGATTTTGTTCTGAATCCTTGTTGACTCTTGTTGTGCACATCTGTGACTTGTTGCATCCTGGAGAGAAGTGAACAGGATGTGTATCAAGCATTGTGTATGTCACATGCCAGGTCCTTTCAGTGGATTTCTCTTCTCTAAAGACTTTTTTTAATCCCAATGTGATGTTAAAAATCATAGTGTAGCTTTTCAGTACTATGTATCCTGTCCTTAAATAATACTGACTTATCCAGAGGGCTTTACACCAGTATAGTGTCTCAGAGCATTAAAATAGATTCTCTTTGTTAATTTGTATGCTGAACATGGAGAAATTTGGAGGTGGAATTTGAAACTGATGTGACTTAATAACTACAGGGGGCTAAGCAATCAAAGCATTAAAATAGATGTGATTCTCTGTAGCAGTAATACTTTATTTCATAGAAAGAACTCTTGTGATGAAAGGGAAGTGGTAAAAATACATAGTGCCTTTTTTTTCTTTTTTGTTCACCTTTGATCTGGATGACAGTTGGAACTTAGAACTTTCTTTTCCTAGCCATGCTTTATATCAAATGAGATTCAGGGCTGTGTATATATGCAATTAGTTGTTAAAAGAGCAGTTTGGTAAGTCTAGTGTAATGCAGCGTTTTTCTTTGTGATCCGCAGTATCCCAGCTTTCATATTTGGTGCTTAATGAAAGTCAGGCAAATACCTTTGAGGCCTGCTAAGCTTTTTCTTTTATCCTGAGCAGCAGTTCTTCAATATGATGTAAGCAAACACTATCCAGGATTTCCACCTATGAGTAGATACTGCAGGTGGCAGTCATATTTGCATGTTGAATATGTTGCACTTTGGCTTACTCTTTTATTACTGTGCTTGTTTAGTGGTAACGTCACACCAGTAACACAGTTGTGTGTAGATCTATGGCGATTGATTACTACTTTGTAATTAAGGTGCTATTTTCAGACGCTTGCGCGAAGTCTTTTCTACTCCGAGAATTTGTGAACCCAACCAGAGACCAGCCAACAGGTTTCATTTTTCTTTGCCCAAAAAGCTTCTCTTTTTTTGCGAACAAGTTTTAAAACTGACTGATGCTGAGACTTTAAAAAAAAAAATTAAAATAATAAAAAAAAAATTTAGAGAAAAATAAATAACACAAAAAGTGATGTTACCCAAGCAAGGCCTTCTAATAAAGGAGTGGCCCCCTCACCCATCCCTCCCTACCTGTGCAAGTCCTGCTCACATCAGTTTCCTTCCATCCAATTAGGCGACCTGGGAGACCCAGCCAGCACCATCCAGAGGGACTACAGAGTGGTGATGGGGTACCTCCAAGAAGCTTGCAGGATGGAACCAGGGAAGGTTATGGCCACTCCACATCTCTTAAAGTACCGCTGGCTCGATCACTCCAGATTAGTGAAGAACTGCTGAGCAGAAACCAGTTTTCTACGGCTGCCAGCCATGGGCCATCTGGACTACAGAATCATGGACAGCACTTAATATTATCCAGGGAGGCTTCTTGGGCAAAACCACACTACGAATTCAATTTCAGCCGCATGAAATTCAGGGGAAATGGTGCACTCAGCAACATCAGTGACCTTCCTTTTCTTACAGAAAACTCTGCCTTTCAAAAAATGGCACTTCAAACTAAACAGGATGGGAAAAAGGACGTGAGCCATTCATCTCCTGTGGATTTAAAGATACCACAAGTTCGAGGCATGGACCTTTCATGGGAGTCCCGCACTGGTGACCAGTACAGCTATAGCTCTTTGGTAATGGGTTCACAAACGGAGAGCGCACTTAGCAAAAAGTTAAGGGCTATCCTTCCAAAACAAAATAGGAGAAGTTTGCTGGATGCTGGACCAGATTCCTGGGGCTCAGATGCTGAGCAGTCTACCTCTGGACAGCCATATCCCACCTCAGATCAAGAGGGAGATCCTGGCTCCAAGCAACCTAGGAAGAAAAGAGGGAGATACAGACAGTACAACAGCGAGATACTGGAGGAAGCAATCTCTGTGGTTATGAGCGGGAAAATGAGTGTTTCCAAAGCTCAGAGTATTTATGGGATCCCCCACAGTACACTGGAGTACAAAGTTAAAGAGAGGCTGGGCACTTTGAAAAACCCTCCAAAGAAAAAGATGAAATTAATGAAGTCGGAGGGGCAGGAAGTTTCAGTAAAGATTGAATTAGATCCCCAGGGAGAAGCAGCACAAAGTGCGAATGAATTGAAAGATGAATAGGGATGTTGTAGAGTGCCAATTACTTTGCAAACTGGGTGAGCACTACTGCATAGTTCAACCATCACTGAGCGCACCTGAGTCTCCTGTTTACTGCAATGCTTTTTCCTTTGCAGTTTAGCACAGACTTATGTGAACACAGGTGAAAGATGTGCTCTGAATGTCACATTTGTAAATTTTTCTAGCCTGGTATGGCGCAGTTTCCCTCCTTCACCTGCCCACTGCCCTCTTTCTTTCTTTGGGTTTTTTTTCTTTTGCCTTTTGCATGTTTCTCTGTAATAGAGAGTTGAGTTACCTCACAAAGAATGCAGATCTGTGGAAGTGGACATCTTGCCTGTAGAGCCTGCCTGAACTTCTGATGTTGGATTTTCATATCTGCCTTTATAGAAATAAGTCCACTTTGTTAAACTGACACTCTCCTAAAACCAGGCAATTTTCAAATGGAAATCAGACTGTCATTCTTCAAAAATGTTTCAGAAATCTTTTTTTCCCCCTCTTATTTTTGTTGATCCAGTTGATTGAAAGATTTAAGCTAAATCAAATTATTTAGGAATGATACCTCTCTTGAACTCAGATTTGTCGACTAGATAGATAATCAATTGGGTCTAACTAGGCTCTCCACTGTTTTCTTTCTAAATTAACCATACTTACCATTTGCTGTCTGCTTAGTGCTCACCCGGAGGGGAGGGGAGGGGAGGGAAAGCTTACATACACTACCTTCAGAAAATGTCAGTTAATTATTTATAACACTACCTTCACTGTAATTTTATTTGGTGTTTTTGAAGGGTGATATTTAGACTCACCTGCTTGAGGATGTAGCCTTATCTCACGGAAGACAAGCTTCTCACAGTCAGGAGCAGTCAGGGTACACTAAATGATATATTAGGGTATGCCTCATTATACCAGAACTATGGTTCTTTGTGACCTTTACACTTTTTACAGACTTGATTCTGAGTTTACTAACTATGTGGTTCCAACAGCTAGTTTAAATGACTCTAATCCAGGGATGGGGGATTTGCGTAACAAACTACTGTGATATTGCAAAAAAGAAAAAGAAAAAAGGAAAAAAAAATAGCCCACAAAATGGTGATCTCAAACGTTACAACCTCAGTAGTCTGCCCAAATATCCACATTAGTGAAGGAGCTTGTTAATGTTCAGGGAAGAAGTAAAACACTGGTAGCCTGATCTAATTCGGGCTCTGCATCATATCTATCTGTAATACTGTCAGGGTCGAACACTCAATGAATGGGTGTTTCCTTTTTAAATATTACAGTTGCCAGTAGCAGGAATTTATTTAAATCCTGCTTTTTTGTTGTTGTTTTTATTTTATCTATTTTGATAGTGGTTTAGCACATGCTAGAATAAGCATTTAAACACCATAAAAAAAAGCACTCCGTAAACCACAAATCTGGGGTTTTTTCAATATGGTGATATCGTTATGATTATCTGGAGATCCAGGATAAGTTTTGTACTGAACTTTTATCTTTGATACTTTCTGCAGGAGTGATCAGTAACTAAGTGGAGCTTACTGGACTTACCACAACATGACCAAATCATAATTGCTGGTTCTTCAGGTAGAAGGAATTTGGTCTTAATCTGTGCAAAAGGTAGATAGAATTACCATTTTTTCCCCCCATTTGCACAACCAAAAGAAGCATTGGAGTTTTTGTGTGAGAGCATTAAGTGATGTCAGTGAAAGTGGTTTCTCAAAGTTCATGGGAGGGTGGCCTAGGTAGCTCTAGGGATGCTGGATGACTTCTGGAACAATTGACTCTGTTAGCCTCTCCCCCTCCCCAGCAACTTCATATTTTCAAAGGTTAGGCACACCATTGCTGTTGTTTTAAATATGCACTGCTCATTCTTGAAATGGACTGGGCATTTGGCCCCAAGTATACTTTATTTTTGTTTACTTAATGTATTTTAGTCCTCAAAATCCTGGTTCCTTGTAGCTTTCTAGTTATCATCTTGGCATTTAAAGCAGTTTAAGCTCAGTAGCAGTATATAAACTCTGCAATATGTTCCAGTTTAGCTGGTGATTGCAATAAAGGCGCAGTTTAAGGTGTGGTTTCATCTGCTGTTGGAGGTTATGGTAGAAAGTTTGTTGCAAGCTTAAAAAAAAAAGTAACGAAGTTTTACTGTTGAGAGAGGTTTAACCTTTTGCAGTTGTCCTTATTTAAGCAACATGAGTTGAGTTTTATAAAACTTGTCACTGTAGTGTAAGTGGAGTGCTCATTTTACTAACCTAAATATTTTGTATGTGTATGTTTAAGTGGGTGACAATCGTGCAGCAGAAGAATGGTGTGCCTACCCTTTAATGCTGCAGTTTTAAAAGAGAATTTGTCTTGTCATTTCAGACTGTAGGCTAAGAATTGTAAATAGATAGTGAGAAGTTGAGTACTCTTTATTTGCTTTGGTTAGAAAGTGGATTTTAAAAAAAACAAAAACAACAACAAACCAAACACGTAACTTTCTCAGTTTAAATGTCCTGAGACCTGAAGATTGTAATTACTCATAACTACAAAGCTTTTAAACACAACACTTGATCTGTGATAACTTAATATTCAGGTAATCTTTCTTTTTCGAGAAGCTTTTGAACAACCATATTTCCTCCAAAGGTCTCTGTTTAAAAAGGAAAAAAAGAAAAAGTGTAGATTATTTTTTAAGCACTAATTGCATTACGTTGGTAACTGCAATATGAAATAGCCATTATTGTTTTGTGGAGCATGGTTGAGATTAGTTAGTGGTCCCTTTTTAAAATTTCATGAGCCTCTCAAAAAATAAAAACAAATTTAAAAAAAAGCTGCTGAATATTCAAAAGATATATATTTTACCTTATTGTAGGTTTTGTAAATTTAGTCTGTAATATTCAGGTGCACCTTTTAATGTTACCTTTTTGTTTCAAAGTCCCATCTAATGTATTTTCTCTGAAGTGATTCATCACTTAAGACTAGTATCACTCTAAGTGCTGCAGTGATCACTAAGATTTTGTTTCATTTTTCACTACATATTTTTTGCAGGCGCTTTCAGTGTAGCTAACTAGTAGTATTTGGGATCATTTTAAATATATGATTGGAATTAATGTTTGTCCATTAGCATGCTTAATTTTCTGCTGACCAGCAGTTTGCATGGCCAGAATCCCTGGTTGACCATATTTTGGTGTGGGAAGGTGTGGTTCACTGCGGTCTTTGTAACAAAAGCCTTGTTTCTCATCTTATTTCTGGTAAGTGGATGCTTATGTTACTTGGATCACTTGGACAGGAGAAAGATTTTTAGACCCTTCTCCTGCTGCTCTTCTGAGATCGCATTAACGTGTAACATAGACAAACTGCAACCCTGTAAAAATCGAGACGTTATTAGGAGGAGACCTTTCGGGTATTTTTTGTCACTAGTTTTCTCTTATTCCCGAGAATGTCCATCCGATGTAGTTATTGGACTTAACAGTATTGTTGTGTACTACGTTGATGTAGCTGAAAAAGCCTGACAGCAAGAAACTGTGAATTATATTTGTGGCAGTCTCTGAAAACTAGTTTTTCAGTCCAAGTACCATGAAGGAGAATCCCCCTCCCTACCCCATCCTAGAAAAGTAATTTTATATTTTGTGTGTATAAAGTTTTAAGAATCGAAGTTTCATATTGTACTGAAGTTTAGGTGTCGCTTGGTAAATCTTTGCTGCAGCATATAATTGAAGATGAGTAAGGCTTAGTGTGGTAGGGGTCCTGGTGTGGAGTTAATTATCGTACAGTTCTGGTGAGAAAGCCCAACATGTATGAAATGTGTCCTTTTTTTTTTATTATTTGGACTTGTAAGATGTAAAAGTGCTTTTTTAGAACTCTGACCTATTACAAACTATTACCTCACTTTCAGCCAGCTGGATCCTCATTCCACAGTGTTGTAGGCATTATTGTGGCCGTAATGCTTGAGTACAGCTATAGAGTTGAACGTTTCCAGTTAGATATTGTAGGGACACGTTTCTGGACTCGTTTTTATTTCTGTCTAAAGATAATTTATTTTCCAGTCATTCCCTGATTTTTTTCCTAAAGGTTCAAGACAGTTTCCTTTAGAATTTCTCTTTTTTTTCCCTGTTGCACAGGAGAAGTTGCTGCATAAGCAATACAGGTATGCCTTTGCTTTCTTGTTGTTGCAGAACTCATAACTTGATGCTTGCATTACCAACCCTACTGCTAGACCTGAAGTCAAACTCTGAGCTTTTTTGGCAATTGGAGAAAAAATTTTTAACAATGCAGGAGTACAGATAGGATAATGCCTCCAGTAAGGGAACACGTTCCGCTTCTGTGTTCTTTTGCAACTCCTACACAACCTTTTTTTGTAGAACTTTCCACCACTGGAGGATATTCCTAAACACAGGAGGTAACTGCACACGTGTTTAGACTGGGTAAGAGCAGACAAGGAATAGTCTGTGCTTTGTCTTGTGGCAGACCAACATTTGCATCTAAGTATTTCTTTCATGAGTACCCGGGAGTACATTGCCTTTCCCTGGAAATTCATGGGAGGTGGCAAAGTGATTCAGGGGCTTTAGGGTTGAGTAAGCTTTGTGAAACAACTTTTTAGTTCTGATTGAATTCCTTTTTGTATCATCTGCAACGATTGTTATACAGGCAAAACTGGAATTGCCATGTGTTTCTTTCCAGTTTACTTTCAAGTAATGCTCTTAAGATGTCCTTGAGTCTTAGGAGAAGAACACAGTGTCCAAGGAGTGAAGGGAGCACTCTGCTGTTCCCTTTTTTCTCAGAAACAGTGTGGCTGCATCTGTAATGTAAAGACCTCATTCTTCAGTGAAGACGAAATTTTAACTCTTCAGTGTAAGAATGCATACTCTTGTTGCAGTCCAAACTCTTAGGAAGGCAAAGTTATTAACCTTACTGAAAGCTTTGTCACAATATTTTAAATAGCTTAAATTCTCTGCCAAATGTTAGAAGTAGGATGGGAAGGGTTGCTTCCCTCATTTTCGTGAGGATCAGAAACTTCTAGGTATTCCCCACAAATGTTTCAGAAATTAAATGTAATTTCAGTCAAGGTCAATGTTGCTTTTTCTTGGCATCAGTACATAATGTTGACTAATATTGTTTTAAAAAGCTGTAAAAAAATAGTTTTGAGCTAATTTTGGTACTATAAAGGTTTCTACTTGATCCTGAATTATATTGAAAAATTCAGTAATTGGAACCTTCAGAAACCTGAAAATCTGCACTGCTAGTTATATGCAGTTCTGATGAATGTAGCAGATAAGTATCCACTATAGTAACTCATTTCAAATTATCCAGTGTATAAACACAATGTGCTGTGATGACCACTAGGCAGAGAGATTTTACATCAAAATGATCTGTAGATCCGCTTCACGTATACCAGAAAAAGCTGTTAAGTAGTTAGAGCGTTCCAGCGTCCATCTCTCTCCCTTTTTCCTGTTCTTTCTTTGACTGGGGCCAAGTCTCTAAACCAGTATTACGGCAGCAGTTTTGGACCTCATGTCCTACTGAATTATGCCTATATTCAGGTATTGTCATAAAAACCTTCATATTAAGAGAGCTTTATTTAATCCTCACAAAAATCTCTTAGCCCAGTTGCAAAATCAGTTTTCCTGGGTGATGTACTAAGAAGGAGGATTTTTTTTTGGCCTGTCCAGGGCATTTAATTTACCTTCTTAAAAAAAACCATCCCACCTGTGCCCCTGTGCTTGTCGCTACTGAATTGGCAAGTTTAATTTTAGGAGGACTCAAGAGGATAACTCTACCTTATGGAGCAGGGATTAGGACAAAGGCTTCATTCTGACTGGAGCAGGAAAAGTTAACGTCAAAAACAATTTCTCTCATCATTACCTAGTACAGTTCATCTTAATACGTTTTTCCTACTGAGAAATGAAGATACTACTACAGCTACTTAAACAGTTTATCAATTACTTGGTGCTACATTTCTCAAATATTTTTGCAGATAAAACTTTTTATGCCTGCGTGAAAGCATGTAAACTTTTACTGTCACTATAAAAAGCACTTGTCTGACCTATTCTAAAGTACCAGAAAAGGGATAAATAACTGCAGCACTTTTTCTGTTACAATGCCAGAGTCTTAATTAAATCTGGTCTTCAGGTTATGATATACTTTAAATGTACAATCTAGGATCATTAAGAGCTTTTCAGGTCAGATCACAAGGTCTCTTGGGATATTAATCTGTCTTTTAAAGACTAGTACAACAAAATATTCTGAAGTTCAGGCAGGGGATGTATATATACATGCCTGGTATTTTTAACTAATCATTTCAATAGGCCATTTCAGGGCTTGACATTTGGAATCTGGGATGATGGGTAGGGAAGGGAAGTTTCCCAAACTGACAAAACAAACATTTTAGACCGTTCTTTAATGTTCAGTTTGAAAACTGTATCACAAGAAAAAATGGGTAGGGATTCTTTCTCCCTTATGCCTTCAGGGAATGAGTAGTATTTAGAATCTCTGGCTGAAATTCAAGCCTTTTTACCGTGTAAATTTTTAATATTAACTCATTGACATGCTTTTTACATCTGAGGACTGAAAATGGATCTTAATGTTTAAGTTGTGGAATGGTATATTTCTTAAATGAAGGGGGAACATTTAAAAAAAATAGATTAGAATACCAGCATTAGTGAGCTTAAGGAATTTTAGTATGTAATAGCAAAGTATAGCAAAGTATTTGATTAAAAAATTAATCTTGAATTGCTAGTCTGTAACTAGGTGCATTCTAATTTAGCAGGTGAATATTCTTTACTTATCGATATATGATGGGCTTTTTGCAAATAGAAACCTTTATCTGAGTCCCATGTGTTGCTTGTACTGATGGGATGTATGCTTACAGCAGCTTACTGCTGCTTTAAAATGTATAAAATGTTTTGAGTGTTTGCTCATAACTCTTTTTAACCTCCACTTGTTAAATTGTCAGACATTGGTATTTTATCAGTCCGCAATGTAAGTTTAAACTAATGTTCTTAGGAATCCAACTTGTACACACACTGTTTAAAAACCCTCAGGGACAGTTTACACACTATCCTCACTCAATTCAGGTACTTGTACTCTCTTCTTAAACCTAGCAGTGACTTGTATTTTCTTTTGCTTTTCTTTTGACGTGCTGATAGCACATCCTTGATGAATGTCAACTTAAAACTCAGTTCAGGTATCCAGGTATAACTCAGCCAAACGGATTTTAAAGCTGCATATTTACTCTCCAGCACACAGTGCCTCAGACACTTATAGTGGCATTCTGTATATTCAGTTATTACTACTGAGCAGATCGCGTGGGGGTTCCTGGTATGTATTGTAAGAAATTCCTATGTATATTATATAATATGTATTATATTATATACATATATAGTATATATGTTATCTTAAACTTATACATTTTAAAATGCCACTACTAGCCAGCGCAGCTAAAAATGAAATACATTCCCAGCTGCTTCTGTGAACAGCAGAGGCAGCTTCTTAACGTGGCTCTTGCTTCTCTCTCACCATAACTACTTCTAACCTCAAGCACGGGTCCTTGGCTGTCTGACCTCTACACTCTAGTTATGCAATGTCCTTAGAGAATTCTGTGCACTGGCCACTGTGATGGAAACCAATGGGCCGGGAGTGCTTTGAGTTTATTAGTAATTGTTCTGCCAAAGTTGGTGTTTGTATGACAAGCGTGTAAACCTGTCAGATAATCAGCAGAGGTCCAGGCTGTCCATAATCACTTCCACCTCCTGGGTAGGACCAGACCTCACGAGGTGCCTCCTTTCTAAAGGCCGAGTGCTATTCACCGAACACCTGCAGTGCCAGGCCTCTGTGCTGCACTCACCTGGAGGCCAAGCCTGAAAGTAAAATCTGCTGTTCTGCCTTCATGGTGATCCGTTGGCAGTCGCCAGTCAGCAACACCTCTGCTTTATTATTTGACACTTTACATCTAAAAAGTCTTCTCTTTCTATTTATGTAACCCATAGTCTTTGAAGAGTATGGAAAATGGCATTTCTCTCTGACCTCTAGAAGTTCAAGTGTCATGGGAAAAAAAAACAGGAACCCCCCCTTTACTCTTATGGACCTCATTTCAATATACTGTTTACAGTTTGACGGAATTGTATAATTTAATATTTCTCTTGTACTGTAGTTTATATTTATTTACAGATTTTTTTTGTACTGTGTGATTTGAATTTTTTGTTCCTTGCTATGATCAATGTTTTATGTAGTAGAGCACTTATGATCACAAATTAAGGTTTTTGGTTTGATTGCACTACATTAATTTTTTTAATGCAGTTCTGATTTTTTGACTGGACTAAATAAGCTGTGTCTTAATGTATGTGATAAGTACTTTTAAATTTTTATTTCATGTGGTCCATTTATTTTTTGCATTGTATGTCAAAGCGCTAATTCTCTTGTTGTGCATGTGTAAGATTTAATGGCTCCATTGTATTATTTGACCATGTCATTTTGGAAACACATTCCCAGCTGTAACGTTGTGTATGGTAGTTTTCACTGGATGCTAGACTTTTCAAAACCACTATTCTTCTAATAAATTTTGTTGTGAAAAACTTCAAGGGATTCCAATTCTGTTGTTTCTAACGTGCTTTCTAAATGCCTGTACTGGTAGCCCAAGGATATGAGATGCAAACTAACACAAATGGGGAGATGCAGGGGAGGAAGTGAAAATAGAAGGTAAAGCAATTTCTGGCTGAAGGATTGAGCTTTGGAATCTCCATACTCTGTTGGGTTCTTGTCCTAAATAGGATTGACGATAAAGCTGCTTTAGCAGCTGGGTAGGGAATACATGTGAAAGCTGAAACGCTGTCTCATAGCAGCCCAGTCTGATGAACTCCCGTACTCTCATTTGTGCTTCCCTACTGGCCACCTTAATTTCCTTATGGTAAATAATTTATCCAGTGAAGAACAAACAGTCTCTCAGGAGGGAAAAGAAAAGGTGATGGGTGACGTAGTGATGTTCACTAAGCACTTAGTAATGAGCCAAGGTAGGCACGGAGGTGGTGAAAGCGTGGCTGGAGCCCCGTGTGGGTCAGTTTTGGGCTGTGGGGTGGCAGCAGGCAGAGCACTGGTTTGGGCAGCGGGGCTGTGTACTGGAGCACACGTCATCAGGCGCAGGCACGTTGCTTAGCTGCTCGCCAAGGCACTGGTGTTGCTTTTTTCTCTGCAGCTTTATTTTCTCTGCTCTTCCTCCGCAGAGGGGGCAGGTCCCCAGCTCCCCATTAGCACAGGGAAAGCTCCAGCAACTCCATCTTGCTGTCTCCCTGCAGAGGGGCACAAGGCAAATCCAGAGGTGATGCCACACTGCAGCCGGCCTTTCTCCAAGATCCATGTTTACTTTCTCGTGACTGTACTTTGGGTTGAACTACTTTTGATGTTATGCATTATTGATACTGAAATGCTGAATACTAAAAAGTAGGTTACAGTAAGTGGTGTATAATGGAACCCACGTGAGTTTAGGCATTTCTGCTAACCTTTATGTTCAGTTCTAGGATGATTTTGAGAGTGATGAATAGGGATTTTCTAGCTTTAGGAAAATTCATAATGCTGCACAATATCTAGCCCAGGTTTCTTTTCTCCTGAGAAATTGCCTTTCTTAGCATGTGCTATTGAAAAGTAGGTAATTTAGGGTTTGCATTTTTCAGTGCCTTTTTTTTTTAATATCCTTAAATAACTATTACATTACAAACTAATTATTGTCATTCCTTGTATACTAATACCGGTATTAAAAACAAAAAGCAAAATTGTGATTGGGTGTTGTCATTGGTTTAGCTTTACCAGGCAAATCTCTCTTAAATAAAAAACTTGGTTTAACTAGAGACTACATCTTACACTTATTCAGGAATAGTGAGTTTTTATATGTAAATAGCTTGAAAGCCTTGTGCAGTAAACTATCATTTATTGTATTTTTTTTCTGTATGTCTGAATACATCTGTCAAATCTATGAAAATAGCCTTTGAAAGCGATGAACCATATTCCCATCTGCCATTCTTTAGGATGCATTACACTGTGCAGGCTTGTCCCAGAACATTTTTAATCGACACTTTTAGTCCTGTGATTATCACAAATACCAAGTTTTTCTGCTTTTCCTGAAGGACTTGCTGATGGTCTTGCGCTGCTAAGATGAAATTGTTCAAACTTAAAGGAACACAGTCATGATTTCTTCTTTTAAAGCTGTTTCCTGCATCAACATTGCACAAGATGTTGCATCCAGACCCAGAAAGAAGCTTCCATGCTGTTGTCTCTTATAAAAGTAGAAAAGAAACACAATTAACCCTGTTAGGCAGCTTTAAAAGTCACCTGCTAATTTCCTTCAGCTTGTTTGGAGTCAGGGTGGGTTTTGAGGTGCTCAATCTGTTATTGGAAGAGGCAGCCGCCTCTTTTGAACTTGCAGGAGCATATTTGGTCACCTTCTGAAGTAACAGATTCTTTGGTGGGTAGCAGTGGACTGTATCCCCACATACAACCGGGTCACTTGCTACAGTGCAAGTACTCCCTCATGTGAAATGAGAGGCTCTGCTCATTGCTCCTCTGTGGAAATGAGAGCTGCTGGGAGGGGAAGAGCAGGAAGCTTCAGCTTCAAGTACACCTGCAAGTTTTTGCATTTAAACTAAACCTGTAAGGAGGCAATTCCCTGAGCTCAGCATGAAGGATCTGAAAGCTGGAAATAAAATTAACTTTTTTGAGTGAAGCTGGTTTAATTAAGGGAATTCCTGGGCGTCACAGTTTCATCTTCCCGTGCAACCAAAGCTGAGCCCTTGTGTCGTGGCTCCTCAGAGTCAAACAGCAGCAGTGCCGAGCTTGCTCTGGTGTCTGCAGTAAGACGGATCACCGGTGGCTTTCCTGCCTGAGCATGCTGAGCTCTCTGATTTCCTAGAGGCATGACAAAAGTGGGTCTCGGGGAGGGGGAGGATTTAAATCCTGATTCAGGAAGATACTTCAGCAAATAACTATTTTCTTAAGCTGCAAACTCTGCTCTGGCAGATGCCCAAACAAGGGTACTGGCTGAATGGAGGTTTTAACTGGAAGTGAGTAGCAGGTTCTTGGACCTGTTTAGGAGTGTGACTCATGTACAGAGGAACAGAGCTACAGATGAAAAGCAATTTCAAAAAACTGAGCTTGAAGTGTTAGGGCAAATCTAGGATTATGGTCTTTGATACAATGAAGATGGAAAAGAGATTAAAGAGAAAGTTAATCTTTTTAATGTAGTTAATTCTTGCGACACTTTAATAGATGTTACAATGCTGGAAGGATCCCAATTTGTGGGAGTGCTGTTACCCCTGATCTGGTACATTTGATGCAGACTCTGTAACTTGAAATCCAAGGTGTTCTCAGCTGTCTAGTAGGAAAATCAAAAGAAACGTGAATGACTTCGCATCTATGAATTATGAATTAATTAAGTTCCTTCTTACCCACCTACTTGAAAACCGCAGACAACACAGTCTTTAAAAGCTCTCTTTTGGTATCATGAAGAGGGAACAAAAACCAATTGCATTTTGTTTTTACAGGTCACTTTGAATGTATCAAAATTATAGATCGCATTTGAAATAAAAATTCTAAAAATCTTCTCTGGCTGCCTCCTCCTCTGCAGGTGTCTCACAGCTCTGCAGGAGTCTGTTCCCTACACACTTAACTAAAAGGCAGATTTTCGTATGAGATGGCTACAGCTCAGATTTCCAGGAATTGTTTAAAAGCTCAACTAAAATTAGAAGCATTTAAGGTGTACTTCAGAGCATAGAAATAAAAGCTCTGCTGCCTGAACATACAGAAGTTGCCTGTGTGAAAATACGGCTGCATCCCCCTGAGGAGCTGACTGGAGTCCTGGACCATAACCTACCCAGCCCTCACACTAACATCACGAGGGATGGGGCAGAGGCTTCAGCTGTCACCTGTATCTGAGCCTGCAGTGGATCTGTCAATGTGTGGCTCCTGCCTTGTCTCCCTGGCTGTGGTTTCCAGGGCTGGCTTGGTCACAGCTTGCTTGCCTACCTTTGCTGGGCTCCTGTTCCAGGTGCAGATCAGCCAGTCATGTGCTGACAGGAGGAGTGGTTTGTCTGTACAGGATTATCAGCAAGCTGCCTGTAAAACTTACAGTGCTAAATAGGTTACACCTTCCAAGGTTTGGAATTTTTTTTTTTTGCTGACATGCACCAAGATCCCATTGTCACATGTCCCAGATCCTTCCTGCCCAGCTAATAAAGTGTAGGGCTTGCTTAATTCATTTTGGAATGACATTCCTAACTTTGAAAGGGGGTTTTATGGTTTCCTTTCTTAAAGCTGAGCCTTTGACTCTGCTTTCCTTCTCCCTGAGCTTTAGAGGAAGGCCCTGGCACTAATTGTTGAGTTACTCTGGGACTGCAGGGAAAACCTGACACCGGGAGAAGCTGAACAGCTTCCCTGCACATGTGAAGGGGTTTTTCATACACACAGCCAATATCTGTGCTGGGTCCCTTGCTATAATCTAAGCCTGAGGTGGTTGCTTGGAGGATCCACTAATTTCCACCACATTCCCCTTTCAGGTGAAGGTGGTAGTATAGTTTTTTCATGCTTTCAGGTGCACTGTGGGCACACATGGTATCTTCCTCAGATTTCTTTCAGCCCTTTAAAGCAACTAGCTGCATGTGTGGTGTTACTAGAGGTTTAAAACAAACTACTTGACTTTGAAAGGAGACTGTAAGAAGAGACTCAGTAGGATTCTGGTTTTGCATAAGAAGCTGTCATAGCAAATATACTCTGTTTGTACAGAAATAGAAGTTTTTTTCTTGTTTCTATCCATCAAACATTAGCTCAAGGTGGGAAAGCTAAACAAGCTTACTTGGTACCTGAAGTGTGGTTGTTAATAACTAAGTTCTGGTCAGACTATGGTGGCAGCTGCCTGACCTCACTGCTCACTAGAAGTCCATCTAGCTGTAATTCAATGAGCTTTGCTGCTCATACACAAAAACAAGTAGATTTTTGCTCCTGTTTCAGGCTCTGTGTTGGCTTTTCTCTAGTAGACACAAGAGTGTATGGTAAGGGTAATTAATGCTCTTTAATTCTAGCCACCTTGCCCATACCTGTCCTTACATTGGTGCCTTTAATTTTGTTCGAGTGTAGACTGAATTGCTAATTGATAGAAGGAAAAATAACGTAACTCTGGATTTAAAAGAAATATGCTTTGCACTCATTTCCTTATATTATTAAATTAGGAATAATAGTTACATAATATGATGTAATATTGTAATATAATAGAATAATAGTTACAAAGCTTAAAATCAAAATGGCAAAGGTAGTGGCTTAGTGCTGGCAAAGAGCAGATTGATGGGGTTTGGGTTTTGGCTTTTTCATCTGTTCTTTCATAGCTCATGAGTTAAAAACAGGACTTTCACTGCAAGATTTAGAAGAGTAGCAAGGCCTAACCAGGACAACTGAGGATTTGGGTCTGTGGGTCAGAATTCTCATGATGTGCATTGTTGGGGCTCTGGTGTCTCCATCTGAATATCTGAGTTGCTGCAAGGAGGATTTTTCAGAGGTGGTTTAGCTGCGATTTCTGGGTATGGTCCCGTTTTGTATTTCTCTGGTCATAAAAAGCACAGTGCAAATGCCAACATCCCATTAGCACTGTTTGTCTCGTTACAATTGCGTGGTTAAGCATGAGTTCATTTCTGTGAGCTCTCAGGGTTTGCGTAGTGCACTTACTGTTAATAGGATAAAAAATGTCTGCGGTAGAGGAGATCTGTGATTGCTTGATGGGCAGCATGTGCTAATGGGTCATCATGGCTTTGGCTTTCTCTGTGAAGGTTAGGGACTCATTTTCCTGCTGGTGGGACCAGGAAAGCACAGAAGTCAGAGGGAGGCAATCTGTGAAGGCACCTCTGGGGGATCTGCAGGGCTGTGATGCTCACTCCTTCCTTGCTGCGCGTGAGGAGTGATGAGTCACTTCTCCTTTTTCCAAAGGATCTGTTCCTTTGCAGGCGTAAGCTGTTGTTGGTAATCTTTTTCATTTTATTTTTCCTTTTATGACAAACCATCAATTGATGGGTTTTGTCACCAGTATAAAGAAACAAACAATACCTATCATTATGCTACAGAAAGGAAAGTCTCACAGAGATAAAGTACATTCCAACTGCAGCATCCATTTGTAAAGGGTAAAATGCCAGCTGAGGAGGCTGTAAATATGGTAAATACCCCTAAAGTAAACTGGGTGTATTAGTAGTGATGGAATGTTACATACTAAGCAAGGTGTAATTCCCTACCTCAATTTTCCACGTAACTGCACAAATATTGTCTATGTGAGGGAAGATGGAACCTTTCTTAGGGGATATTTGCTAGGGTCAAATGTGGTTTGGATTTGTAAGTCTTCCTCTAGCATTGAGATGTGTGGCAGTATAAACACAGGAGAAAAATAATTGTGGGCGAGGTTATAAAGGTGAATTTTTGAGAGGAAGAATAGACTCTCTTAAGAGAGGGAGGAAGGACAATAGTGTGTAATGACAAGGGTTAAAAAAAAAAGAGATGATGTGAGGGATGTGCAGAAATGGAAGGATGAGAGGTTTGAGCTGAAGGGGAGGGGTGTGCATTAGCACAGAGGAAATCTCTCCTCACTGGTATGCACAGAGACATTTCCTGCCTTATGTTTTCGTTTCTTAATAGTTATCTGACTATAAAATTAACCTACATCATTTAATGGTAGTTGAATGGCAGCTAAATTAACCCACTTTCAAAATAGAGCTTACCTAGCCCGTCAGCTCTGAGACAGCCTCGTCCCCAGGCATCCAGGGCTGCAATCCACTTCTCTGCCTTAACCTATTTCCCAAGCAGCCAGCCAAAGTGGTGCATCAGAAACAGGGTTTGCTGCTCAGCCGAGCAGCTGGCAGAGAGAACAGACATGTATCAAACCGCTAATTCATATTTCACCAGGCATTTCCGTGCAAGGAGGGATGGCGTCGGCACGTGGGGAGTGCCGCCGCTAGGAGTTGCAGTACTGTTTCTATTAACAACGTGGCCTTGATTATCTGAGGCCCAATTATCTGAATCTCCAGGTTATCTGAAATGGGGTCATATCCCCCAACATCTGTTAATTACACCCAGGATACCCTCTCCTCTCCAGATGTCTCCACTGGCCCCTCCCAAGCTTTGGCAACCGGGCTGTGCTGAGTGTGGTTAGCTCTAGCGAGTGCTCTACCTAGCTGCTGCATTTGGTTTTTCATATCCATGTTGGGAAAAACCCCAACCTGGATAATTGCAGAATTTAAGATCCTTGGAGACTTCTAGAAGTAGGCAGTGGCTGTGCATGGCAACGTGTCTGTTGGAGCTGGGACCAGGAAAGTCTTAGCGGTGGGTGTCCAGTGCATTTGGGTTTTCTTCCACCTTCCAGTGTATGTTCAGCTTAGGAGGGGAATGTGGGATTTCTCACAGTGCAGCCTATCCTTCTCACAAGCCCTCAGTTACTGCAGATGAGTGCACCTTCAGTGGGAGTTTGCTGGTTGTTGAACCTCTGCAGTTGCAGTGACTCCAGCTGACCTGTGTGTGCATGTCTGAAGGCTGGGGAGGGAGAGCTTTGTCCCCAGTGTGTTGCAGGACAGACAGGAACTGACACCGATGGACTCGGAGCAGGGGAGAGGCCGTACACCTGCCTCACCTCGGGTCCAGAGCCAGTATGCCTTCCCAACTTGTACCTGGAACTGTTAAAGATACTCAGGGCATCCCTCCCTACTCCACAGTCTCTGTGGTTCATTCTCCCTTCTCTTAACTGGGTGCTGCTTTTTTTAAAACATGCAAAGCCGTGAAAATCATTGTAAGAACTTTTTTTTTTTGCCCTGCATGCTTTTGTTATCTGTCTTCTGGTGCTGTCTGTTTTTCTATCTATTCTGGTCTTCTGGTGCTATCTATCCTTTTGGAGCACCTAGCTCAGGGAAGATTCTGGGTACAGCCTCAGAAAGAAACAGTCATGGTAATTTTTTTTTTTCCTTAAAGGGAAGATCCCAAATGATCTTGATAATTAGAAAAATTAGCAAGGACAATTCTGGAAAGGGTTAGAGAGTTGATATGTAGAATAGTATTTCAAACATGATAAATTTCCCTTGGTTTTAAAGCAATAGCTCAGCGGTAAATTTTTTAATTAGTCATTAAATATTGTGTTAGAAGTATCACAGTGATGATAAACTACTATAGAATACAGTTGGGTTTTGGGGAAGATGGGAGTCAAGGAAGTTATGACAGGAATATAAAAAAGCAAAACTTGTTTGAGGCTGCTTTTGGGTTTTTTTAATGTAAAACCAACTTTGGTTTGTTTGATTTCTATTTGGATACAGGTGGGGAGAAGTGATTTTTAATGTTTAACTGGTTTAAAAAATAAATAAGCAAATAAAAGACACTGCTCTGAAGGGTTAAAAGTCTGAATCTATAATGGATGTCTGTTATTTGTCCAGTCAGTTGGCTGATTGTACAACCTGAATACGTTGATGAATACATGCAGCTGACAAAAAACCCCAGCCAAACAAAACCGATCTGTAACTTGTTTCTTCCTGCTTTTCAGTTGAAAATACAAGCTCAGTCCATCCCCATGTGCGTCACCAAGGACGGAGTAAATTCAGGGGCCTTGAGAACCTGGCAGCAATATTTCCATAGTTATTTTGGCTGTGCTTTGAACAACTTCAGCTTTTAATTTAGAGAAGGAAAGTGCTTTTTCTCCTTTCTGGCTGTTATGTGGAGTCGCAGCTCTTTGCGTGCTGCTTTTCTATTTTTTTTCAGTGCAGTGAGAGAGAATTACTGTAGCACCCACAGAGGTGTGAAGGGACTCATTCATCTGTGTGGGGAGTGTTAGGTGCCAGGCATATTTCTGAGGATTGAAATGCAGGCATTTAAACTGGTGCATCCAGTGTCAGCCTTTAACTGGGGCTTTGAAAGATGAGCTCCAGCAAATCTTGCTTCAGTGGCTTACACTATTCGTGCCCACGACTGATTTGCCCATCCCCTGCAAGGGATCGCCGCATCCGTTCTGCCGGCAGAAGGACGCGCGTCCTGCGCCTGTCGAGGCACGAGGTCTGTGCTGCAGCTCTGAGTGAAGATGGGTTTGAGCACGGTCAGATGGTCCCGTGCTTTTCCCAGCGTGTTTGCTTTTGCACGGCCGTTCCAGCAAGCTGAACTGGGACTGGCAGAGAACCCATTTCCCCCTTCTGCTGGGTAAGATCTCTGCATGCAGCCCTGCAGCACAGGCAAAGCGAACCCGTCCTTGGGAGCCCATAGCACAGCCGCTTCCAAGCGCACGCTTAGCACGCAGGATTCACTGCGCCCCTGGGGCTGGGGTCAGCTCATCTGACTGCCAGCAGTGAGCAAGTTCATTTTAAGAGGCTGCTCTTCCTTTGCAACCTCTCAAAATGGCATTTCCACTCACCCTGAAAAATAAATCAAGTGGTTGAAACCAGCAGGGCTGGAGGTGCCACCCAAGGGCAGTGAGACACTGCTTCAGACCTTGGGCTCACAATGGGCATGGTCAGTGCTTTGAGTTCAGCTGATGGAGGGCATTGCTCGCCAGTTAGTGTTTCTTCTTAGTCATCCACATTTCTCAAATCTCTGCTTTTACTTAGGTTTCCAAGACACCCTTCAGCTTGGTGGGGTACTCAAGCGGTACCTCTGTTTTTAGGTGGTGCAAGGCAGCTCTCTGCCGACTGGCGCAGAGTCAGCTGTGTGGCAGCAGGAGAGGGAGGGGAAAGGTCATCCCTGTAAAAATACTGAATTGGATTTTATAAGTTTATAGCTATGTTTTGTTTCTTTTACAGAACTATAATCCTGGTGCTTAGAGTGGTCTGAAAGGAACAGAAACACTTAGCCTTGAACTTTTGTTCTGCTGCTGCTTCTTGTGCCTCTGAGGTACAAAACATACCTGTAAACTTATAATCAATCAAACCGATGTTCAAGGGCTAAAAAAAGAAACCCAAAAAGGGTACAGGCTTCATGTTCAGTAGTGAGAAACTTGGGGTGGGCAAACCAGAAGATTGCAGTTGGCAATTGACAGGTTTTCGGAGACCGGCTTCCCAGGTAGGTTGATATGAACCAGCTGATTTCTTTCTCCCTTTATTTCTTCCCCTTTTGCTGCTCCCCCCAAATACACTCTAGAGCCAGAGACAGGCTAGGCTGCCCGTAGAACTCTTTTTTTATGGCATTCACAAGCAGAGCAAGCACAGTGTCACCCTGGTACAACAGGAAGGAAGAGACGTGACATCCCCACCAGTGAGCTGGGGGCACTGCAGGAGCTGGGAAAAGCTCCTCAGGCTGTGTAGGGGGAAACACAGATAACTTGGCCCTTCCTCTCCATACTGTAGATACTCTATCTGTGCAGTCTGTAGGTGTTACGGACTGACAAACCTCTGCCTTCCCCCAGCCCCTTCATCCCCAGCCGTGTGGCCTTTGTTGGAAGCCCCAGGTCCCCTCCAGCAAGAGCTGGGGGAGGGTTGACTTCAAACTCCACTAAACAGTAGAGGCACAATGCAAACAAATGTATTGCAGCACGCAGCTATGCAAATAGCTTCAGAGCGCAGCACGTTTTCCCCAGCATTAATTGCTGCACCGCCGGGGTTGCGTAGCAACAGCTCCGCTTGTGCCTCTGACAGCTCCTGCCCCTTGATGCCTCTGACACCTTCTGTGGCAGGCAGGGAAGGGGAAGAGAACAAGGCTGCCCTGGGAAATCTAGAAGGGCTGGGAGGTAATGAGAAGCTCTGGTGATAAGATTCACTTGGGACACTGGGGCTGTCTCCTGCTGGCCCAGGGCAATGTGTGCAGTGGGGCTGGAAGGAGGGTGTTGAGGCACAGGAACAGAGGAGATCCGGCAGCCACAGCCTTGTGTAGGCAGCATTTGAGGCTGGCAGGCAGAAAGGGCAGACCTGCCATTTCCCAGGCTCTGCAGGAAGGCTCACTGACAGGTGGGCTGTCTCTCCCATTGCAGTGAATCCTTCTGGGGACTCCATACAGGTTTGTGACTGCACTTCCAGCTTGGCTAGAGGCATAGAGGGTCCCCAGATAGTTGCCTCTCACTGGTCATGAATCTCCTTTAGGCTTGTGGCTTTTCCAGCCTTTGAGAGAGATGGCTCATTCCTCATGCACACCCAAATCTAAGAGAACCCTGGGCCAAGCCCTATGGGAAAGAGTGAGTACAGGCACCAAGTAGAAGGCTGTAGGTGGGATGGGCAGTCCTGGGCACCCTCACTGGTTTGTCCAGCCCAGCAGCTTCTGTGGGGCTGGCCTGTGTCTCCCAAAAGGCAGGATTCTGCCTGCCTGACTCTTCAGAGGCAGGACTGGCTGCCTCCTGAGAATAATTTTTCCTCCTGTTTAAAACCATGTTCCTAACTTCCATCCTCTGTGTTTACCAGTCAGTCTTCAGCTCCCGCTGTGCTTTTGCCAAGCTGGGGAGCTTGTTTGCACCTGGCACCTTTCCCTGGGAAGACACTTCAGCTCTGCAGTCAGCTCACCTCTCCTCTACTCTGATAAGCCACATTGAACAAAATAGTTTCTCTGCAACAGTTTGTACTGTCCATAAGCAACTCTGCCTGAAAATGTGGGGCACTGGGTCTAAGTCTACTCTTATATATGAGCTGGAAACAAGCTCTTCTCCAAAACTGCCTTAAGTAGGGAGCATGTGGGCAATCCTGCATCCATCGGCTGTCTCACAAGAGAATGCCCATGGGCATGTTTTATTTAATAGTGATAGCCAGAACAGACACGAATAGAGGGAAGTGCTGGATAGGTACCAAGACACACAGATTAGCAGGCCCCAGGGAGCACAGAACTGTGTCTGGGAGATCTGGGTATGGAGAGGCACAGGCTGCAGCTCAGCACCCTTGAGGGCACAGGGAGAGGAAGGACAGAGCTGGGACCCAGCCATGCTCAGAGCCTGACTGCAGGTGGTGGGGAAAGCTCTGCCCCAAGGTTATCCTTGGACACCCAGAAAAAGGTGATGCTGCCTGCAGTGCCCGAACAGGGATGGACTGGGGAAGGAACAGAGGAGCTCAAGGTGAGAAGTGGCCGCCTATCTTTGAGCGGAAGTGGCATGACACCAGAGGACCCTGAATGTAATGTGCCAGGTGAACTGTGTCACTGAGTGTGAGATGCGCCTTCTAAGTAGAAAGGGCATCAAAACTGAATAGATATATTTCCTTTATCAAGCAGGAAGAATATCTCTGTTTTTTAGATTTACAGCTTGACAAGCTCTGTGTGTCTCTGATTGTCCCCTTGGAGTACAGCAGGGCAAATAAGGTGACAGTGAGCACGTAGGCCTCAGTCACATTTCAGAGGAAGAAACTAGGTGAAAGGCAAGGCAGAAATGCCACTGGAACCTTCAGGATCAGGGAGCCCAAGTCCTCTCTGCCATACAAGCAGAGAGGACCTGCCTCTCTGCTCGTATGAGCCTTTTCCAGTCCCACATACCCGTGCAAAGCAGGCGTGACCTGCAGCTGGCTGTGTTTGGCATCACGGCTGCAAGGCAAGAAAGGACAGTGCCCAGCCACTTTGGTCCCTTCTCCCAGACCAGGGGCTCTGTACACAGGCTTGCAACCTCCTCCTCTCCAGGCATCACCCAGCCTTTCCTTTCTTGCCACCCAACCGGGCAACCACTTTGCCCACGCCATGGATTCTTCCTTCGCAGCCAATGAGTGTAGCACCCTAGGGTGCCCCAACAAGGAGTGAGTTGGCTGTTTTGCCACCAAAACCCCTTCCCACAGCTGCCCAGGGAGCACAGCAGTGGCAGGGTCAGGGCAGGGCCCCCACTCTGCTGCTGTTGTCATAAATTCAGTCTTCCTGGGGGAAGATGGCTGCTGCTCTTCAGAGCTGGGCTTGCGAGTAGGTAAGGGGAGTCACCGCCCTCTTTACAAAGGTGGAAAAAAAATTACGCTGAGCTCTGCCTCTTCAAAAAGCCCCCTGCTCCAAGCCCAGGGGGTTGAAAGGTTTTTTATCCCCTTTTGTTATTCAGCAGAGCGAGGGGAGGAGCTGGGCCATGTAAGAGATCCTGGCTGACATAACCCTTCCCATGCAGGGCTCTGGAGAGGGGCCAGGTTGTACCTGGGTATTTTTATTTAAACTAATCCCAGGCGTTGCAAATCGAAAGTCATCGCAGCGCCAGGTAGGACCAGTTGAGACGGTTGCTGGCGGGCGTTTTTCTCACCTGGGTGTAGTAAAGCAGTCTCAAGGTACGTTGTTTATTGCTAACCCTGGGAGGATGTTCTGGAGGTGCCGGGACACATTCGGCAAGCTGAGCTTGCTCAGCCTTTCCAGGTGGTTTTAGGAAAACCCTGCCTAAGAAGCCTTTAAGGAAACTGAGAGGTTGGGCTTGAGAGGCAAAGCCTCATAACGTGTAAAACACGTTATGCCTGGGCAAACTGGAAAGCAAAGGGCTGGGTAGCAGCTGCTCAAGGCAGGCTTGGCTGCAGCCTGGCGTTTCTGGGTGAAAAGGAGACCTGGTCAGCCCTAAGCCTGAAGTGGCCCCAGGTGTATCTCCCTGCCCACCAACCCAGGGAATCAGGGCACTGGAGGTGCCTCCCTGGTGCGTCTCAGTTCAAAGAAAGCAGGCAGCAAGCAGTAAGTAAGGAGCAGGTGAGGGCTGCCCAGGGCTGGCTCTGGCATGCCTGATGCCATTGAGCATGGCTGGGTCTGGCCACCGGCTTTCCCTTCTCCATTTCCGTGCTGATGGCTCCTCCAAGCTGGAGCTCTTCCTCCTCATCCACCTGTTGAGCCCTGTGCCTGGCAGTATGGAGAGGGAAAACCCACTCCAGATGAAGCTGCTTTTCCCCACCCTGGCCCTGAACCCTTTGATAAGCGTTGCCCCCCTTGACCCAGCTGAGTGAGCGAGGTTGGTGTCTGATGCTGGCGGGGGGGCAGGCAGAGAAAGGCTGTAGGGGGAGAAAGGACTTTCACTCCTGCAGTACAAGGCCAGGAGGTGCAAAGTGCAAGTGTTGCTGCAAAGCAACCCTACATTACTGGTAAAGATCCTGTGTCAGGCAGTGTGGGTGCCAAGGAGTGGGGCCCTCTCGGCGTGGTCAGGACTGGGTGGGAATCGCCTGTGCTGCCGTTGGGAACAGATACGGTGTCGATAACAGCACCTGCCGTGGCACTCATGATGAGTTCATGCAAACACTGGGTAATTATCCCTTAACCTCTCTACCAGTAAGTCCTAATTAATTGCCTCTGCCAAGCAGGTAACTGATAATGGCCTGGGTTTGAGCGCTAGCTAGTGGCAGTGACCCTGTGCTATAGAAGCCCACCTTTCTGCACAACCACTGTGTGCTGACCGCCGATCAGCTGCAGGAACACTTTATTAAATGGCAGCTAATCAAAGGTCAGTGCAAATGGCACGACACTGCACAGGGTGCATTGCTGCCTGCATGTCCTGCAGGCTGGAAGCTCACCAGAATTTCTGTGCTGATTACAAAAGAGGCTCAGATCTTCTCAGTTTGGCCCCAGACCCATCTTCTGCCACTGAGGTGTAAGCAGAATTTGAATAATTTGAATACTTCAAGTAGCTGAAGATTCCTGGCATCTGGCTGCCCAGCTGGGATGCTGCTCTGCTCCCACCCAGCCTGGCAGTGCAGAGTGAGGGAGCAGAGGTGTGCAGCCATCCTAGAAATGCTGGGTCTTCTACACCAGGTGCCGTGCAGATACTAAGTCTGACTCTTTTTAGTTTTGCTTTGAACACATGACATGGTGCCTACACACTGGGGTGTCCTAGGCAGAAGTGTAATTATGGGTGCTCTGGCAGTGGCAGACAAACAGAAATGCAGTCCGTGTGCTGCCGGCAGTGTGCACGTGTAAGTGTGCATGCTAGGACTGAAGGGACACCTGCCAGCCTCAGGAAAACAGGATGCTTGATCTCACCTGCAGGTCAGGCAAGTGATGTGCCTGACTGGGAGGAGAAGGGTTATTCTGGTTTTGCAGCATAAACTAATATTCCCTGGGACATGTTACTGACTGCTTCTCTCTTTGTCTCTCTAGTGAGGATGCAGCAGAGACAATAGCAATAGACTCTAACAATCAGCCGAAGTCTCCACTGGAAAAATTTATGGTCAGACTGTGTACACATCACCAGAAGCAGTTCATCCGTGTCCTGAACGACATATACACTGAAGTACAGCCGGACTCTGACGGCCAGCAGTTGTCTGAATCTGAGAGCATGGAGGCCTCTACTTGTGGCTCTGGTTGTAGCCAGCAAAGCACTGAAAATCAGGATAAGGGTGCTACTTGTACTGAATCAAAGCTCCCTTCTATATTGGACCCAGGACAGTCAGGGTCTGATGGCCCCCTACATGTTACAGGACAAGCCCCAAAGCAGCCAGTGGAACTGAAGTCTCTGGACAGAGCAGAGAACTCCAGTCCTGCTTTGAGAAGGGACTTCTGCGAGCTCCCCATCACCAGGCTTCGCTCTGCTAGTCCAAAGGATAGCCCCACCCAAGGATACCTCAGCACATTGAACTCTTCCTCTTTGAATTTCCATCATGCCGCAAAGAGCCTGGAAGGGCAGCAAGCTGCTGGACATGAACAAGAAGCCAGTGTCAGGAAGTGTGAGGATAATAAAGAGCAGCTAGCAGGTAAGACTCTCATGGAAGGTTATATCTCAGTCAAAGTGGCAAATGTGAACGGTGGTGAGGACAGCTTAGACAGCTGTCTGGGGTCCCAAAAGAGCTCTTTCAGGGCTCTGCCGGAGGAGTCCTGGGATCCTGGCTTTGCGGTGACCCCCCCTCGCAGAGCCGACAAAGAGAACACTTTGCAATGCAGCTCAAAAGCATCTTTGCACCAGGACTTAGATGCAAAAGAACAAGATGTGAGACCAAAGCAAGAAAACCACCTGCATGCCATGGCCAAGGGCAAGGCAGGCTGCCACCTGCACCCAGCTGACAAGGGCACGCTCGACAAGTCCAAAGAGGGCTGGCTGCCCACTGGCGCCACGCCAGCCGCCCACCGGACCCCCGGTGGGCACCACCGCGCCAAGGCAGCCTCCCTCAGGTCCTCTCGGAAGAGCAAGAAGGCATCAGGGCTGAGGATCAATGACTACGACAACCAGTGCGACGTGGTGTACATCAGCCAGCCCATCACCGAGTGCCATTTCGAGACCCAGCGGCTGGTGTCGTCCCGCAGGACGGCGAGGAAGAGCACCCGCGGGTATTACTTCAACGGGGAGTGCTGCGAGCTCCCCACCGTCCGCACGCTGGTTAAGAGCTCCCGGGCGGAGGAGAGGGCGAGCAGCCCTGCACTGCGAACAGAGACCCTCGTAAGTGCGAAGCCACCCCTGGTGCTGTCGGTGGAGGGGTCTGCAGGGGCAGGACGGGAGGGTGAGAAGAGGGTTTCCCTGAGGCTCCTGGCTAAAGTGGCACCAACCAGCCGAGAAACGAAAGAGAGAGCTGAGCTGGGCTCCATGCAGCTCCGGGATACCCGAGCACTGCGGTCGAGGGAAGCTGCTGTGGCCATGCCATTCTTCTCCCTCTCTGCTCCACCCAGCCCCCAGAAAGAGGACAGCTTGGCCAGCTCACCGCCCCCTGGCTCCCCTCCTGGTGAAGGAGGGGGGATGACAGCAGGAGGCACTGTCACCTGGGAGGCTGGCAGTAACCTGGGCTCCTCTGGGGATGGCAGCGGCAGCAGGCAGGCTGCTGATAGTGCTGTCTTTTCAGTCTCAAAAGCACACAGTGAGGAGGAAGATTGTCCAGGCTCTGACACACAAACTGTTCCAGACCTCCCTGCCAGCCCAGAGCCAAAGTCCTCCTCACAGCCCTCTGCCACTACAGACGCAACACCTCTGCCCTGTGATGGTGCCAGGGATCCTGCCCAGCTTCCAAGCTCAGAGGATGCTGAGCTCTGTGGGCAGTGTCTGGCAGAGCCCTCCCCATGCTCTCCAGACTCGCAGGCTCCTGATGAGCTCCCTGCCACCATGGATGGGGAGAGCCCCCTGGAGCCCCCTGCCACCTTGCAGTGCGGGGATTTGAACAAAAGCATTGATGCTAAACCAGAAGCTGAATCATTGGTCATGGTGGGTGATGGCCCTCTTGAGCAAGAGGATGCTCTGCTCGCCAGCATACCCCTCCCCAAAGTCTTGGAAGTGGAGGGAATGCAGAGTAACAGCACAGCACGTGAAGAAGAGCCCACTGAAGGGGAAACACCACCTGACCCCAACAGCTCAGACTCTGTCCCTTCCAAAGACAGTCTAGACAAGAAGCGAAAGAAAGGCAGGAGAGCGTTAGTGGCATCGGACCGGTGTCTCCGAAGCCAGCAATTCCAGTCATCTGCCGAGGGCAGTGCTGAGGACTCTGGTTCTTCCAGCTCTATGCAGCTTCCTTGCCTTCAGATCAAATTCCCCAAGAGCCCTGGCGCTAAGCGGTTCAAGAGAGAAGTGCAGCTGGATGAGGCAGCATCCGCGCACTTCCCAAATGACTGCTTGCCCAATGTGCTGCTCAAAACCAGCGAGGGGCCAGGCATTGGCCAGGCTCCAGAGAGCATTGCTGAGCAGCAGCCAGGCGAGGAGAATGGTGTCACTACCAGGCAAACCTATAAAAGCATCTTCGCAAAAGAGACTGCTGCAGAGGGAGAAAATTCCTCTAAAGATGACTCCTCTGCTAACAGCAGCCAAAGCCAACTGGGTGAGATGCTGGAAGTCAGCATCCAGGCTGATTCTGAGAAGAAAAACATTCTCCTCCCTCCAGAGAACAGTGTTCCTGCAAATGATGCTGAAGAAGTGGATGTGAAACCAGTCAATGCCAGTGCAAAGGACAAGGAGAGCTCTGACAGTGCCAGGGATCTGGGCAAGTCAGTGAACCACGAGCTGGTGACTGATCCGCCTTCATGTCCCAGCAGCAGAGGTGGAAGCAAGCATCTTCCAGCAAAACCTGCAAAGCATAAAAAGGTTGCTCTGCAGTTTTATAACTTACGACATGCACCCGCACCTGTAGACAGTGCAAAAAAGAGCACACCAGGGAAGGAGTCTATGCAAGCGATCCCCAAACTGAGGGATGAACACAGTTCAGGGAATGATGACTGCCCAGCACTGGAGGACATAGACATGGCTGACAGCAAACCAAAGTTCATGGAGTGGTGTGCTGAAGAGGAGAACCAGGAGCTCATTGCTGAGTTCAACACTCAATACATGAAAATCCAGAAGGGCTGGATTCAGCTGGAGAAGGAGGTCCAGCCAACCCCCAAGGTAAAGAACAAAGCCGACAAACTGAAAGAGATTTGGAAAAGCAAGAAAAGAACACGGAAAAGCAGAGGCTCACTGGACGTGCAGAAGCTTTCTCCTGTGCAGATGCTGTTTATGAAGGCCTTTAAGCTGTCTGACATATGCCAGTGGTTTCTGGAAACAACTGAAACCAGGTCTCTAGTGATTGTGAAGAAACTCAACACCCGTCTCCCAGGGGAGATTCCCCCCATGAAAGTCCCCATGCAGAAATATTCTTCCTCTAGTCTCTACCCCAGCTCACTGCAAGCTGAACGTTTGAAAAAACATCTCAAGAAGTTCGCCGCCACTACCCCAGCTCGAAATAATCTGAAGAACCAAAAGCTTTGGGCCAAAATTCGTGAGAATGCTGATAAAGCAGAGGCTGAAGAAGCCACCACTCCCAACCAGATGATTCCAACTGATGCCAGCACCAAGGAGCTGAGCGAAGACAAAACCATCCAGCCTGCCCTCAGCTTGCCCACGCAGGCCAGCACCAGGATCCTGCGCAAGTACTCCAATCTTCGGGGCAAGCTGCGAGCCCAGCAGCGCTTGGTGAAGGCAGAGAAGCGGAGTGATGGCCCAGGGGACCATCTGTCCCCGGAGAACAAGCAGAGCCGGAAGAGTGTGTGCATCAACCCCCTGATGTCTCCAAAGTTGGCCTTGCAGATCAAAGCAGCTGCCTTTCCTGCTAAATCACCCTCAGTGGATGGGATGGGAAAGGGGCGGAAGGGGAAGAGCAGGTCCCAAGAGGACCCCTTGCCCAAAGTTGACCTCCAGCTCAGCAAGAAGAAGAAGATGCTGAAGGAGAGCAGGAGCACCCAGGAGCGATCCAGCTCCTCCACCAAGGACAAGCTGCCTGCCAAGAAGGCCAGTAAAATAAAGCATTCGGAGGTCAGTGCGAAAGCTCCTGCCACCCGAAAGCAGGCTGCCATGGAGAGGAGCAATAAACTGGCCAGAAAAATGTCTTTGAAAGAGAAGAGAGTCCCGAAAAAGCAGCTGGAGAAGATGCGGCTCCCCGTGCGGAAGGGCAAGGAGAACACGAGCAGACGGGCTGTGCTGCCTCCCAGTCACGAGGAGCTGTCCAAGTGCCCAAAGCAGAAGCCCCTCGGGGAGTCCTCCACACGGTCACAGAAGATGGCCAACAAGAAGCACAGCAGTGGGAAGACCCTGACAAGGTCCATGAAGAAGATGCAGGAGAACAATGTGTCTCAGGGCAAGAGGAAGCTGAGGGCAAAAGTGGACTGTTCACACAGCAAACGCTCACGACTGGACCCGAAATAGCAAAGAACCGGTAGCCATGTACAAAACTGATGTATAGTAGTAACCCTTTACCATGCATTAACTAAAGCTGCTTTTATAAGCTGTAGCAAGCCTTTAAAAATCCGCAGTTAAAGGATAACGCCCATGATTTTAGGCATCAGCAGATGTGTCTAGGACAGAGAAGAGGTTGGTCTGTCTGGCTCTGCTGTTCAGAAGGAAGTTTCTGCAGTTTGAACGTTCCTTGGGTTCTTTTAAACTTGGAACCAGGCAGTTTTTGTTAAAAGTACAGTGCCTTATTTATCACTTTAAAAATAAAAATTAGAAGCTCGTCTGTGTGATTTGGAGGCTTGCGTTTTATACTTGAGGCACAAGCACTTGTACTGTAGCAGAAAGAAAACCACCTTCGTGCACATGAAGTAGCTTTTGTCAGCCTTTGGGTGCACACAAACATTTCCCTTTCTTTCAGAGTCCTCCTCCTGTTTGTCTTCTTAGTGGCATTTAAAGCAAAACCAAAACCATTTCCCATCAATGAGGGAGAGGAAGGCGAGTCTGTCCTTTGTTGGTTCGCTGGTAGCAGCTGCTGGTGTCCCGGAGTGTTACCTGCAGGAGAATGTGAAGTAGCTACTGGTGTGTGTACTGCTGATGGCTGCCTGCTCCCCACTGCACAGCCCGTAGGTAGGGAGGGCCCGCTCAGGCTGAGGAGATGCCGTGGGGGCTCCAGGTACCAGGCTGCCACATCCACTGCTGCCAGTTGGGCGTGCTGGGCTGTATCTGTCTTTTTTCTTGCTGGCTTCAGGGATGAACCAGTCTTGCCATGCTCTGCTTTTGGACGGACTTCCTTCTCTTATTTCCCTGCCCTCATGGTGATTTCTGTGGTTTCTGATGGCAAAGCTTTTCTGCAGCGCTTCACTGAAGGTTGAATCTCTCACTTTTTAAGGGCTTGAGCTCCTCATGTTGGTGCTCTGCAGGAAGGGAACTCTAGCCCTCACCTTGTGCTTTTGTGCACGTCTTGCCTAGTGCTCTCCTAAGCCAGGATTTGCAGTTGAAATAGGGTTGGATAAGGGACTGGCTTGCATTTATTTTTTTACCATAATTTGCATTTCACCCTTTTGCTAGCAAGGTGCGGGAGGTTTATCCTTGCTTGTGTCACAGAACAGGGTCATAGTGCCTGTCTTCTCTGAGAAAAACCTGTTAGAAGTGCACAGAGTGTATGGCTGTGCTGGTTCTGCTGGGCAGAGATGACCAGTAGCTGGGGAGTGCTGTGGCCTGTGCTAGGGAAAGGTCCCTGTTCAGCTGTTGCATCCCCATGGCTTCACTTCCATGTTGCTGCACAGAGTCCATTTGCAGGAATCCCAGTGCCAGCCTCTTTCCACACATAAAGCGGCAGTGCCTGGCAGGGCACTGTGTGGGCCCTGCGGCTGCCAGACCTTTAACAGCCGCCTTGCTGGTCCTTGCTCAGCTGCTTGTCCCTGATGAGAGCAAGGCTCTGGTGCAGCCCATGAATTCAAGAGATGCTGGCCCTGGGAGCAGAGGCTGCAAAGGGATTGGCTGCAAAGGGAATTGCTTTTCATGGCTGGCATTGAACCCCAGATCTCAAAGCCTGGGGGCTGGAGGTGAAAGGCAGATAATTGTGTTTAAATCTTTCATTGTACCCCTTTAGTACAGAGGATGAAACCAGACATTTGATTTGCACGCCCTTCACAGAGCACCTCTGGCTCTCTTGCAGGTATTCCCCTTCCCAAGCATTGACACACAATGCTGCAGTACATTTTCTCTTACTGTGAAATGGCTGATTTGAAAAAAAAAAAAAATCCTTTGCCTTTCCTTTGAGTTGTGCTAGAATAAGTTAACTCTGAACATCTAGGAAGTGATTAAATCTAGCCTGTCAGTCCCTGTACAGATTAATGTGAAGTTATCTATTACTTTAATTTTTACTGCATGCATTAAATGTGTCAAACATTCCATCAGAAAAGATTTAAAAGCATTTCAGGAGAGGTGTAAGGCAGGAGGGCACTGATGGCAGTTAAGTGACTGATCTGTACCTCTTTTGCAGGTTGTCTTTTCCTCTTGCTTCTCCATCCCTGATTATGGTCCTTCTCTAGCTTCTGGCCCAGCCACATGGGCCCAGATTTCTTGTCCTTCCTCTGGGCCAGGTGTGTGTGTGAGCACACCTCTTACCTTTGCTCCTCATGCCATTCCCCTGCAACAAATTCCCTCTCTTCATCCTTCACCATCACTCCTGAAGCACCTGCACTGGTCACCATGCACCGAGCGCTCCTTGAGGCTTTCCCTCTCTCTTTCTTCTCTCATTTTTTAGCTGCTGGTAAATGGTAAATGCAGGCTGTCCTGCTCCCTGTCTTCTGTGCTTCTGGGAGCAGGAATCTCATTAGGATAAAAGCCTATAGAAAGCAAGTGGAAAGAGTCTTTCTAGATGGGGTGCTCCTGCTTTCATCCTCCTGGGTGCCTTCCTGCACCCTGGGGCTTCACCATCACTGATTGGCTCGAGCATGGCAAGGTTGGGGGATGGCAGGTGTCACATTGGTGCTGGAGCGGAGCAGCTTCTGGGCATCTGTCCCAGTTGGGTGTGCACTGCTTGGCTTAGGCAGTGGTGGGATCAGAACGCTGAGTATTCCCAGCAGTGTCCCTGACAGGCAGTGGTGACGTGTGCTGCTGAGGCACAGCCCCTGCTTTAGAGCCGTCTGTTACCAATAAATGCAGCTCTTACACCATGCAAGGGATGCAGAGGGAGCTGCAGATGAGCTTAATGAATGGAAGAAAATAAGCAACATGATTTATTACCTTATTCCACATGGACGTGGAGTGTGTTTCCATGTGCTACAGGCGCAGAGTTGCCCACTGGCACTACCACAGTGCCATCCTCAGATCCACAGCCTCACTGCGCTCCTCTTCCCTTGGGCCACCCCACAGCTCCCTGCTCTGCTTCTTCAGCTCTGGATTTCACATGATACGTCCCACAAAGCAGATCTCTTTCTGTTACTTTGGCTTCTCTTCCTGGCTACTTTCTCATCCTATTGAAACTAGTCTCCATCATGCACCCTGGTCCATGAACAAGGAGCAGCATCCTCTTAGCTGTGCACCTCCACAGATGTCCTCACTGTCCCTCTGCTGCCATCCCCCCTCTCTCATTTGCATGGTTACCTTTTTCTCTCTCTCCTTGTCCCTGGCAGCTTTTCACACTTCACATGTTCAGGATCCGTCCATCTTAATTAACCTCTGGGAGGAGCTCCGTTTGCCAAGCTCAGAGTCAAAACTTATGTTGGTGCTGTAGCAAGAGCAGTTTGAGCCCAGGATGGCTCCTTCTACATGTAGCTGTTAGCATCTTGTTTAGCAAGGCCAGCCCTGGAGTGGGTTTCCCTGCTGACAGGGTGTGTGATATGTACTCAAGGTGTGCACATATTTATATTCATCACTTACTCATCCCTGGCGAGGTCCTGTTTGCCAGTGTTTGCTCTGTGCAGTGGGGTTTCTGTAGTCACCTGCCAGCATGTCAGGGAGACTGATTTGCAGCAAACTCTCTCTGAAGAGCCGACCAGTTGGCGCTGATGCTTCTGACAGACTTTCTGCTGCATTGCTGATCGAGGTCCATGAGCTGGGAGAGCAGGATGAATTTGTTCCTGCTGCTCTCTGCATCCCTGTCCCTCCTGTGCTGGGGGAGCCGTGCAGGGCTGGGCTGAGCGGGCTGGCTGGCTGCCCACACCACTTTTTGCTGGCGTGCAGATGAGCAAGGCTGCAGCCCACCCTGTGTCCCAGCTGCTCTTGTGGCACCTCTGGAAATGCTGGTGTTTCCAAAAGCTCTGCCAGCTCCTAGTAACCTCCCAGCAAATAGACATGCAATCAGATATACTGGTGCCCTGTTTTTAAGACTTGCTGATGGACACTTTTTCTCTCCAGCCCATATACTTTCAGCCTGACAACTGCATTCCCAGTTGAAGGTGACCGAGAAAGCTGTGATTACCAGGCTTCCACAGGCATAGGTAGTGCCTGGGGCAGCATGGAGGTGTGGGTGGCCATCCAGGTTGGGCTCTCACCTTTCCACCATCAGCAGTCATGCTGGAGGAAGAGAGCTGAGCCCCAGCCAAGGTGTACTTGGGTCTGCATCCTTGGGCTGTTTGCCTGGACAGCCCAGGAGCAAGATGGGGATAGGCTCCTCCTTGACAGGGAATGCCACTGCAGCTTTTCTTGTAGCAGTAGGTTTTTTGAGCAAACCACAAGGCTATGATGTCCCCATGTCGCGTGCGTTCCCCCCGTGTGTCGTAGCATCCGTTTGGCCCATCCTTTAGCTTGGTGGTTGTGAAATGAATCCATCTGTTCTAAGATGTTCTCAGGAGTTCTTGTTTGTATTAAGCTCACCCCTAGGCTTAGCAGAAATCACAGTCCCCGTCCTCCCTGCTCCCCTCCCCGCGGACAAGCCCTCTCTCTCACGAGCACTTCCACCTTCTCCCCGAAGGGCAGCAGAGGGCAGCTGGCGGTTTTGATTCAGGGCACGTTGGCAGCTTTGGGGCAGCCGAAGGAGCTGGGATGCAGCTGGCCAGCATTTGTGACATGGGTCTAGAGGCCAGGCGGTCCCACGGGCTGTGTTGCTAGCCAATGTTTTCTAAGTCTGTTTGTAAGAGTACCTAATTTTAAAATGAAATGTGAATATATATTATGTGTAGGTGCCATGTAAGATAGTGTTGTGCTAGGCAGCAGGATGCTAACCTACTTTTTAAGCGTTTTGGGGGCAGGAAAAAGCATTTTTCTCTCACTTCATGCTCACAGATCTAATATTGTAAATAGGTTTTTAAAATATTTATTTCATGGGCTTTCCACAGGTTCTCGTTCTGACTGGTGTGTGGTGGGGCTGTATTGCCCAGCGTGCCGCAACCAAAGGGCTGGCGATCGCGTGGGGGATGGGACGGGGCGGGGTGGGTG